>CM035422.1:134588696-134671196 GCA_020310875.1 Ceratopteris richardii | reverse complement strand
TGCAATGTGCATGTGCATTGTGCAATGTGCGATGTGCATGTGCATTGTGCGATGTGCATGTGCATTGTGCAACGTGCATGTGCATTGTGCAATGTGCATGTGCATTGTGCCATGTGCATGTGCATTGTGCCATGTGCATGTGCATGACACATGTGCATTGTGCAATGTGCATGTGCATGTGCATGTGCATGTGCATGTGCATGTGCATGTGCATGTGCATGTGCATGTGCATTGTGCAATGTGCATGTGCATTGTGCATGAGCATTGTGCAATGTGCATGTGCATTGTGCGATGTACATGTGCAATGTGCATGTGCATATGCATTGACATGTATGTATGTACATGCACAATGCACAATGCACATGCACAATGCACATGCACATGCACATGCACATGCATTGTGCATGTGCATTGTGCATTCTGCATGTGCATTGTGCATTGTGCATGTACATGTGCATTGTGCATTGTGCATTGTGCATGTACATGTGCATTGTGCATGTGCATGACACATGTCAAGATAAATTATAATTTATTAATTGATTAATGATTCGTTGTGTTATATGTAAACACGTCGGTTCATTTATGACCATATCCGTCAAGCTATCATGGACATTGGTGTAGAAAAGGTAGTCCAGGTGGTCACAGATAATGGAAGTAATTGTGTGGCTATGGGCAAGCTTCTAGAAGAAGAATTTCCCTCTATTGTGTGGACACCCTGTGCTTCCCATTGCATTGATTTGCTGATAGAGGATGTGGGGAAGATACCATGGATTTACACCATTTTTACCACTCGCATAAAAACAAAGAAACCAAAATTTCTTGTTATATTTTTGTCTTACAATGATATTGATTTGATGAAGCCCACGAAGACCAGATTTGCATACATGTGCATAGTCATGGAAAGATTATTAAGAGTAAGGCAAGCACTGATGCAGATAGTTGTATCACCTGATTGGTTAGCTTGGGATGGACATACTAGTCCAAAGGTAGACCTAGTACAACGCACATGTTTGGATGACAGTTTTTGGAGGGATGTGGAGGGATTAGTGCGGGCCTTACAGCCCTTATATTCACTCATACGCATGGCAGATAGAGAGGGCTGCCCACTTGGACTTGTTTATGATTTCATGGATCGTGTCGGAGAGTCTATACAGAGATGTCCTTATTTGACATTGGAGAGGTAAGTTGAAACTTGGGTAACCATATTTTATTTTTTGAATGAGCATTCATGTTCAAGTCTTGACTCTTCAACATTCTTAAATCTTATTGTTTTCTAACTTGATTTGTTTTTTATCCATAGGATAGAGGAAATAAGAGGAATATGGAGGAAGAGGTGGGATTGGTTCCATCGCCCTATACATGGGATGGCCAATCTACTACATCCTTTATGGAGATGTGCATCACAGTCATTGGATATGGAGCTTGTGAATGCTTGGAATGACCATGTAGAACGATTGTATGGACCTTCTGATGTGGAGATACGTGGGAAGTTGGAGCTCAGCTCACCCAGTTTCAGAATAATGGACTTTTTGGTAGAGACACGGCATGCTTGAGAAGCATGCAGTTGATGCCTATGACATGGTGGGAGAGATACAGTGTTGGTACACTTGAGCTAGTAAGTCATTCCGATTTCCTCTTGAGTCTTTAACTAATAAGTTATAACTTAGTCTTATGAATCATTCCTCTTGAGTCTTTACTTTTTAATGAACTCTTTCTTTTATATCTTGCAAAGAAAGTTAGCCATCAGCATACTTTCACAAGACTGTAGTGTCAGTCCATGTGAAAGGAATTGGAGTACATGGGCCCTCTTCCATACAAAGAAGAAGAATAGACTATCTACATTGCAATTGGAGTGGCTTGTCTATTGCCACTGCAACTTGCATTTATTGGAGCGTGGTGGCCACTCAGCAGAGGTGCGGTAGGTGAACGCCGATGAGCTTGATATAGAGAGGGTCCATGATATACCTAGCATTCCAGCAGAGGACCTTGATCTATATGACATGCTCTATCAGGAGTTGACAGTGCCACAACATGATACGAGGGCATCTCGGACTCGTTCTAGTCATAGAGCACATAGTGTACCAAGTTCATCTACTAGTAGGATGGAGGCATCTACTAGTCGTGCACCACATGATGATGATGATGATGATGATGACGACGTTGATGATGATGATAGCGATAATGATGATGATGGTGATAGTTATTAGTGACTAAGAGGATTTTGAGGATTGATGACCGATCATGTGACATGTCATATGTATTATGATATTATGACTTATGATTTACTTGATATTGATTGATCATTGTATTATTGACAATTTATTGTTTGACTACTTAGTGGTATCATGGATGATGGTATGATCATTGATGTATATGTATTATGGACATTGGATTCTGATATCACATATGAGTTATGACAGCCACCAGTGTCATAATTTTGAGATGAGGTTGACTTTTTGACATGTTTTTGTCATAAATTATAATTCTTTGAAGTTTGTTTTACCAATGTTACTTGTAACTTGTATATATATATATATATATATATATATATATATATATATATATATATATATATATTAATGTATTTGTCTGATGTCATATGAGATGCTTTGAAGTTTGATTCTTGAAATAATGCAATTGTCTGGTGTCAAGTTCCAACATGAACATTGCTAAGTAGTAAGTAGTAAGTACTAAGTAGTTACTAGTAAGTTGCTTGAATGTGCATTGTGAATTTGAATTTTAGAATGAGTCATGATAATGATTATTTGTAAATTCTGACATCATACATGTGCAATGTGCATCTTCCATCATTGCATTGTGAACAGGGATTTGGGAATTCGGAATGAATCATTAATATTGAATACATATTACATAAATTAACATAATACATACTACATAATATATATTATATATGTATATACTATAATATACATCTAGGTTACTATATTTGCAAAAAAAAAATGAAAAAAAAAAAAGACGAAATGGTTCGCAACGTTTTTGCAACGTCCAGGCTCAAACGTTGCGATGTTGCTAACGCATTAGCAACACGTTGCCTGGACGTTGCGAAAACGTTGCTAACAACCTTGATACATACATACTCGTATGTATACACAAACATACATATACATATGCATACACACACATATTTATGTCTGTGTGTGTGTGTGTTGGGGGTGGGGGGTGTGTGTGTCTGGGCATGCTTTTTTGGACATTCAAAAATATCACAACTCATTCACTGCATAGAATAAGCATGTAATTGATGGAACTCTATTTGTATCAAATGTGTCTTTCAAAGCACCATCTCCTTATGACATACAATTGTCCGCCAAGTAATCTCTTTTCCTCATGAATGCAACAGTCACTCATAGAAGGTCATGAATTTGACCATTCCACCATCCTTCTTTCAAGTTCATGGGCACACAACTGCTAAACCAAAATTAAGAAACTTACTTTTTGATGCAGAGATTGCTGAACTCTATTCAAATTGTGATGCAGAGAAATCAGTCAGATCTCATCTGAGAAGAAAAAGATTATATATATACATATACAATCAAAAAGTAGAAAAGAGAAAAAAACTGAACATATATGATTTAAAATATAAAAAAAGCAGGTGCAGTTATTACACAAGAAACATGCACCATTAGATTTTTCCTGTTAAATCTTATAGTTGATTGCAATAAAACAATCATAAATTACTTATCAGTTAAGGACCTCAATTCATAGAATGACTGCAATCATTACAAATCAGACTGTGTATAGCTACATGGAAGTGCTGTTGTCTTTAACAGTTTCATAACAGCTTGCCCTTCACTTCACATCCTCTACCTGATCATTGTCGTGGGAGACTGTAAACATGTGATTCAGAAGCATATCTGAACCTAATAATGTATGAAATGCACAAAAAGCACGACAGATACACATGTTCACAACAAATGTATGCAAATGTCTTAAGGAGCATAGGGTTCTGAATCGTGAGAATTTTAGCTCACAAAACTATAAATTGCAAGCTTGAAGCTTTAGTTGTCTTAATTTTGACAAGAAAAGTATTCAATCATAATATCGTGTCCAAATATGGCCTGCACATAGCTCTTTTCCCCCACGCAGGTACTTGTTTACAACAGCTACAGAGAACATGTTTCACTGCTTAATTGAATTGCTTCCTGAAGAGATGACTCCAATAAGCTCCATCCAAAACTTCTTTACCTATCCAAATACTTCTCAACAGCTGATATGAGAGCAGCTTTTGGAACTGCACCAACAATTGCATCCTTCTTCTCACCTTTCTTAAAAATTAAAACAGTGGGGATGCTCCTGATGCCATATTCTGTAGCTTTGCCAGGGCTCTCATCAGTATTGAGCTTCAGACACCGTATTCTTCCTGCATACTCCTTAGCAAGCTCATCCATCAAAGGTGCAATCATGCGGCATGGGCCACACCAGGGAGCCCAGAAGTCCACCAGGACTGGAACCTCAGCCTCCAATACAAGCTCCTTCCAGGTCTTATCAGTCACCGCACCAACTGCAAACCAAACTCTCTCAGCTAGATCTTGAATGCTCTATGATTTTGTCTTCATTGTGATTTTATTATCCTTTGCTTGTTTATATGCTTTATCATTGAACGAGTTCAATGGCATTCATCCCTATTGTTGAATATGTAGCAGAAAAACTAAGATTCTTGCTCAGTACCTACTTTAACTGTAATATGAAGATGGGACTGAATTTATTAGGAGTCAGGACATTCCTCTGTGCCTGTGTGTGTGTGTGTGTGTGTGTGTGTGTGTGTGTGTGTGTTTGTAATTAAATTCAAAAAGTAAGAAGAAATAATCACTATAAAGTACTTGAACAACAAAATCTATCTTCAGATATAGCTGAAACTAGAAACTCCTAGTTACGAAGTTCTCTGTACTCCTAGCTGTTAGGGAGGGCACATGCATTTTGTTTTTGGGTGACCGGATTACACTTTTTGGTCACCAAACGGAAATTAGGGGCACATGCAACATAAATCCGGCGAACTCCGGTCATCGGAATTAGGGGCACATGCGAATATGCGCAATTTCCAAGACTAGATTTAGTTAGACAAATATATAGATAGATATAAGGGCTATTTTTACTTAGACATAGTATTTTGAATCATAGGAGAATAATGAATTATAATTCCATAAAAAATTATGATGTTATTACCTTGTAGCAAAATCTCACAACCAATATGACATAGGAAGCATCATTCGTGGTATGATTGTATATATATGAAAACCTAAATTCAAGCTAAAAATTTCCATATTTCAATGAGCACACATTAACTTTAATTACTAAAAGCCTTTTGATTTTAATTATCACTCAATGTTAAATCGATATTGATATTTTTGTTCAATTATGATCCCATGACACTCCCATGAATCTTTATACAGGAGAAGACATGGTTACATTGTGGACAACACATGCAATAGATCTTTCTAGAACATGTCATGGCCAAAGTGCATTATTCATTTTCTAGAATCATATTATTCATTTTAATTTCTAAACATGCATGTTTATCATTAAAATCTAGTGCTACCACAAAGATGAGTACAAAAATTCAAAATCTCATTGAATTCGAAGACAATGACAATGCAAAAAGGAAGTAGTTATTAATGGTTGATTGCGAATGTACGTTAGCCTTTCAAGACATTACTATTTAGTAGAACGATAATGTAAATTTATCTATCTATCTATCTAAATATCTACTCTTCTATCTATTTATTTACGTACTTGGAATGTGTATCAAAAGATGAATTAATTCGTTGTTACAAGATATAATATAATGCATATACATTGAAGGTCATAATTGCAAAACATCATCATTCAGTGGTGAAATCAGTATGATCCAAAACCAAATAATGACAATGCTAAAAGCATCGCTAGAATAGATTCACCGTACAAATAATGAAAATGCTAAATGCCTTGCAGTAATAGATTCATGTATAATGTACAATAAAATCCTCAAGCACACAAGGAAATCGGCACATTGAGGAAGGAATCGAAGAGAAGAAGCTGACCATCCAACAGGGAATTGACGACACGATCTGAAAGGAGTAAGCAAGACATGACATGGCAAGCCATGATGCAATACAAAAGAGTGCAAGAGGCAATCTGATCAGAGCATAGTAAGCATGACGATGTGGGGCAATTATCTGTTGGGTGACCCAAACGGGAAAAAACAGTCCGGTGACACTCCATTTGGGTCACCCAACATTTCACCATACAGGTTAGCAGTTTACTTTTCCACTTTGGCATAAAAGTGCAAAAATCCACCTGACTTCTGGCGATCGGGCCTGTATGTGCTTCCTTTCCCCTTGAATAGGATATGCGTAAAGAATGCCTTCTTTAATAGCTACAACAACCACTGAGAAAACCATCCCCATCTTACTTCTCTTTTCTCTATGCAAGATCCATATGCTTGTAACACCTTAAGTCCCTGGTAAATGATGGGTACGATTTACAGACAATATCAGAGCATGGAAACGGTCGCTACTGAATCATGGTTCCCAAACCCTCCCCCCCGACATGTAGAAAAACAAAAAGGATTTTACTCAAAGACCGTTTGGAAAATCCAGTTATGTAGCTGAAATATTACTCTGATGCTCTCAGAACTATGTAAGGGCTTTAGCCTCACGACAAATCGCTTTTAAACCTTGATCTTTACGATGTATCATACAGGTTTGATTGAACGGTACAAATGAAAGGCAAAATTTCAAAGAAAGCCTCTTTTGAATCATAGACATTATCCTTCCTATGCAAACATTAGACGAGGAGAAGACCAAGGAATGAAAAGCTCTGCCTGACAAATAATGAATTCCAAATAAAATGTGTAGTTCACAAGAGTAATGCACCATCAACGACAGACAAACTTGTCTTTTTCACTGAAAATATAAATGCAGTGAAGGAAAATGTCTACTCGTTCGTGAAAATCATATGGCCAAGTTCAAATTCATATGTAGCACATATCATAGAAGCTGGAAATGGTCATAGAAAATCCTCGAATGACTGCCTCTCAGCAAAAATGAGGTCCACGAGTGCAGGGCTCATACCTTGAACGTAAGCTTCTTGCTGCCGCTGTTCGCAGACAATGCCTTTAGTCAGCACTTGACGATGCGAAACGAGGGAATGCACACTGGCAACTGCAGAGGGCTTTCTTGCTGGAAATAAGACTCTAAGACCGGTACTGCGGGGGAGCGTGAAGGAAATCTGCTTGTTTATGCGAGTGGAGGGCACAAGAGAGCCCGCTTTAAGGCCCGCAGTCGTAGCCGGTTCTAATACCCTAGCCATGCTCCCTTGGACAAGGAAAGATAGACAGATCCTTGCCGAGTAGAGATACTTCTTTTCGTTGTAGGTATCGTTCGTCCGCTCAGTGCACATCCACTTGGAAATCTTGTGGATAGCGTTTCGTACAAGTGGCATCCGAGCTGTCTAGAGGATGCCTTTCTTTGATCTCCGAGCTTGTCTCGGTCTTCGGCATCCGTCGATGTCGAAATCCGTTGTCATGCACGAGAAAGGCTAGCACGGTAAACACCTTGAAAGTCTATTAGATTGTCCACAAATGCTTCCGTGGAATGGTGTGCTCACATACGTGAGGGACCCATAAGTGTGAAGAAAACATCTTGGGATGTTGGGATGTGTAAAAGGGGGAGGGGTTATAATTACAAGTCTTCACTTTTTTTGTACAATAAAGAGAGGAAGTCACCTAGCACTATTTCTACAATAAGACATTTAAGGGCCGTTTCACACAAGGGCAAAGGGACAAACACACAAAATGATCGAATTCTACCCAGGATTATTGAAGCACACACAAGTCTTTCGCTAGACTATTCACATATAGTGTGGAACATTTTCTTCTTATGTTTCGTGCTTCCGCCTTATGTGAAAGTACAAGAAAATGATGAATCCAATATACTTTCAGCTATAACAAATAAAAAGCCTCCACCTGTTCAAAAACGATCGAATTTCCACCTAGGAGCGGAGCAGGGAGGCAGGAATGTTTTTCACAAAATAGTGTGAAGTGGTAGGTAAATAATCTAGGGACTCCACCCTTATGTGAATAGTGTAGTCCACATGGCATGGAGTAATTGATTAATATGTATTAAGCATCGCTTTCGCTGCTTTATGTGAAATGCCTCTCAATGTCCTACATTTACTCCAATTTCTTTTATTTTTTAATCACATACTTGATGATTTGATGGCATTCTCACTTAGATTTGATAACCCACATCTTGTAATTTTTGAGAAAAATATCATCTTTGGCCTTTTGCAACTTCATATTGAAACTTTTCGCATAATTCAATAAAATAACTCAAATCAATTGTTTTGACAAATTGGTTATGTTTTAGTAAATAAACAAGTATTGTTCGATTTGGGGAGCATCATGAAAGTACTTGGGTAGCTCTTTAGATGGTCGAACACTTGGAAATATCGAACACATGGACGCAAAACTTATTTTCTCTAGCACGCTGTTGAATGCACATTTTTATTCAAAGTTAGAAGGCTCCCAATTTGAATTACTAGCCATTGAGTTTGATGATGACTTTCATGTTGAATGGGCAAAGCATATTTTTTTATGTTCATGAGAAGAACATAGTCCTATCCTAAAGGTAGCATACAAAAGTATGATGCATATATATATATATATATATATATATATATATATATTTATATATATATATATATATATTTATATATATATATGCTCTCTTAAAGATGAAATCTATAAATACATGCTTCCATGTCATGTGTTCACTCATAGACTTGCAATAACAACTTTAAAAGAAATTCTTGTTGAGAAATATAGTACAACCATATTTTTCTTCTAATTTTTGTTTTTGAATTATATGTTTTTTGGAGTATTTGCTATAGGTATATACCTTCAAAGTCTTTGGGAAGCATCCAAAGTAACCACTTCAAATATTGTTTCCAGCCAATGAAGACCTTGCAGGTAATCAACTTTAAATGTGTGCTACTCTTTACTCACTACAAGACAATAGGGGGCCTAGAAAAAAAAGGGCACCATCACATAAGCAACACTTACTGTCGTTTATGCAACGGTGCCTAAAGAAGCATATTAAGCATTGGAAACCTATCTGCGATGCTAGAGCATCGCTTCTATGATACCCTGTGAAAGACAAAAAAAAATTGGGATTTTCTCAGCACATTTGTGCTAGGATTCAAAAGGGAGAAAGAGAGAGAGAGAGAGAGAGAGAGAGAGAGACGCAAACAAAGCAAAAATTAATAGAGAGAGAGAGAGAGGAAAAGAGGTACATACACTCACATGCATACATACACACACATGCATATGCATACATACCAAGACACATACATGTACACACACATATGCATAAACACATAAACATACACATACATACACACACACTCACATACACACATAACAAAACATACACATGCATACACACACATATACATACAAACACATAGATACACACACACATATGCATATACACACATGCACAAACAGACACACATACACTCACATGCATACATACACATGCATGCATATGCATACATACATACACACATACACATATATACACACACACCCACATATACACATATATATACACACATACACATACACATACACATACACATACACATACACACACATACACATACACACACATACGTTGTCAAGAGGTGTGAAAGGAGACAGGTGCAAATCAAAACTAACTTGTGATAGCATCACAATGTGATTACACGCAAGGTATTTCGTTGTGTACTTTAAGAGCTAAGATGTGTTTTCTTTAATAGTTATTTAGTTATTTTTTTAATTATTTATTATAATCATTTAATAGTTATTTAATAGTTATATTTAATAATTATTTAATAGCTTTTTCATTCTAACATAGCTAATCATGTAATAATTATTTCATAGCTTTTTAATTATAACATAGCTAATCATGAAATAAATCAAAGGTTTATAAACACACATATGCAGATGAATATAAATAAGTATTTAGGATAAAGTATCCTTTTTTTAAGGTAATGTTCTAAGGTGAAGTACGCATGCATTTAGGTTCATACCCTTATCTATACTCATAAGACATTTAAGCATTTATAGGGTAAATAATCACATAGTTATTTACAATTTATGGAGCACATCAGTACCTAGCCATGCACTCATAAATAAACACGCATATATATGTGCACATATATACACATATGGACCTACAATTTTCTCTCTTTGCATGGAGAATGCTTTAGAAACATGCATAAGGAATTACACATATACATGTGGCTGAATTCTCACATACACTAGGGGTTCCTGCAACTATATATATATATACAAGCACTTAGGATTGAACTTACACATAACACATGCGTAGACAGCCATAGGCATACAAGAGTAGGAACTTAATTAAATGCACATAGATATATACATATCTTTCACATCTACATGAATTCACACATGCATAAGCACAAGCATATAGATCCATAAACAATACAATACATTATTACTCTTGTATTCAACATCAATGCTCATGCATATATATGGCACATACCCATGTACATACATCAACGTACATGCATACATATGGCACATACCCATGCACACATACACATGAGCATGGTTAAAATATACTTATTCATAAGGTTTGATTAAATTCAACTACATATGACTTCATAAACTTAAGGATTTCAGATAATGAAATCTTTGCTTAGTCCAGCTCTTCATGGTTTTGTTGCATGCAGGCACTAAAGAGAGATTAGTCAAGTCAAAGGATTTAATCAAAAAGATTTGAGAGAGATAAAAGTTAACCATCTTGAAATCAGAATGTTTTTATTTTTCTTCATGTTAATTTGGATGTGGAAATCTCTCCGAAATCTGGCCCCACCAAACCTGCACATCGTCCCGATGGGCCAACCTGCAGATCATGGAAAGCAGCATCAAATTCTTTTGAAAAAAACTTATAAATTGATTTTAGATAAGATGATAAAACATGCTTCTAAATTCAAATTAAGTTTCTAATAAGAAAGAAAATCTATAAGATTATGTAAATATGAATTGGAAATCATTTCATTAAATGCATGAAATCAAAAGACAAATTTAGAAAATCCTATATTAGTCATTTAGATAGTCACGGTACTTACCATTCCATTAACCATGTTCACAAGTAATATTTAATTTATATAAGTACTCTATATTTTATCTCTTAGTCGTCTCCCATAAGATACATCTAACTAATTCTTTTGTAGTAGACCTCCGCCTCATATAGTTTGCAATACTTTTCAAGAGTCATTTCGAGACCACAACTGAATCATAATATATATATATATATATATATATATATATATATATATATATATATATATATATATATATATATATATATATATATATATATATATATATATATATATATATATATATATATATATATATATATATATATTAATTCTTTTTTTTTCTTTTTCTATTTTTCTTTTTTTCTTCTTTTCTTTTTCTTCTTTTCGTTTTCTTTTTCTTTTTCATCTTGCAGCAACCATTAATGTACTGCTTGATGTATTCATTTTTTTTCTTCGCAACTTTTTTGTTTAAGGGGAAAGACTTAACCCCTAATCAGAGCTGAGGTTCTATAAGCATGCTACAATCAGAACTAGGATCTCATTTGCGAAATGTTTTCAAAAAATGAAGAAGCCTACTTTTATAAAGTAAATTTACCTTTGCTAAGGGTCGCAAGTCAAGTGTTCCATTCTCCTATCCTCATAACAAATTATAAGTTCCGTACATTGGACCTTCAACTTGCATACACATTCCTACTTTGATTTCTTTTTCATTATCTACATAATTTTAATAAAAATTTCATTTTATACTAGAAACAAATCAATTCCTAAGCATGAAATGCATGAAAAGAAATGTTTATAAACATTAAAGAAGAATAAGAATCATTTCACATGATTATGCTTCATCTTCATCTTCATCTTCTAGGAAGTCTTCATCCAGCTCATACTCACTACTTGCCCTTATTTTAAATAGCTTTATCCTCTTTCTTGCAATCACATTTCTTAAAACAATAGCATCAAGTTCTCCTAACATATATGTACCTGTGACAAAAACAGAAACAACAACATATGACTGTTTGAGTTAGACGTCTGCGGAAGCACGTGAACAGCAGAAGGAAAAAGAAGAAGCTTGGAGCTCAACACACGATACTGAATGTATTACCACTAGAATGTACAAAGATAAGTAGCTCGTTAGGGCAATAGGCGTATATACAAGCCGGGGGAAAAAAACCTCCTAA
The DNA here is from genome assembly GCA_020310875.1 of Ceratopteris richardii. NCBI lineage: Eukaryota > Viridiplantae > Streptophyta > Polypodiopsida > Polypodiales > Pteridaceae > Ceratopteris > Ceratopteris richardii. The sequence continues at coordinate 134,658,909 of CM035422.1, read as the reverse complement.
AGAGGGAAAAAAAGTGCCCTAGTGGTCCTAGTGTGTTCACACACGTCACTACCTAAATATATCAACAAATCCCCCCTCGGAGTGGTGCGGTGAACAAGGAATTGGCACTCATGTATAAGGAAGTGCCAAGCTATGTGGAAATCACTCCACAAAAGGAAGTAAGCCCAAAGCTTTGCGGAAAGCTTCAAACTTCTCCCTAGGCAGAGCCTTAATGAAAAGGTTTGCAATGTTCTCCTGTGTGAGCACATATGCCAAGATGATCTCCCCAACAGAGAACCTCTCCCTTACATAATGATAATACACCTCAATGTGCTTAGTGTGAGCATGGAACACAGGGTTCCTCGCAATTGCCAATGCGCTCTGACTGTCAGTGAAGATGGTGGTGGTAGAAGACTGACCAACACCCAAATCAATCATAAGGCATTTGAGCCACACACACTCAACAGTCACTATGAAAGTTGCCCTATACTTGGCCTCACAACTGGAAGTGGCTATAGTAGGCTGCTTCTTGCTCAACCAAGATATACATGACCTACCAAGCATGAAGCAAAAGCCACTAGTGGACACACGGGTGTCATAGCAACCAACCCAATCAGAGTTAGAAAAAGCATGTAAATATGGCGGTAGTGATCCCCCCTTAGGATAAAACAACCCAAGTAGCCGAGTACCACTCAAGTAGCAAAAGATGTGCTCAACCGCCCCAATGCTTGACTCCTGGGCAATGCATAAACCTACTCATCTGTGAGACAACAAATTGAATATCTAGCCAAGTAATGCATAAGTAAATCAAGCATCCGACAGCCTGCTGATAGAGAACAGCATCAAATGCATCTCAAGCATTATGAAGACTCAGTTGTAAACCTGACTTCATAGGAGTGGCAATAGGTTTATAGTCTTCAAGGCCAAAATGTTGCAATAATGTGTCAATATATTTTGTTTGACACAAAGCCATTCTACCATCAACGTGCATAAATTGAATGCGCAAATAATGATGCAAATGCCCCAAATCAGACATCTCCAATTAAGCATGCAAATCAGCCTTAAAATTAGCAATATGCCTCTCATGAGGACTAGTGAGCAGCATGTCATCAACATAAACCACAATGATCAGAAGTACATCATTAGGACGCTTACCATATAAGGCGCTTTTAGTTGGACTGTTCTGAAAACCATGTGCAATCAGATAGGCATGTATCTTTTCATACCAAGCACGTGGTGCCTGCTTTAAACCATATAATGCCTTCTTTAACCTGCACACCTGGTTCTCATGCCCTTTGTGCACAAAGCCATGGGGCTGAAAAACATACACTTATTCATGCAAGTCACCATTCAAAAATGTTGTTTTGATATCCAAATGATGTACATTCCAACCATGATGAGCTGCAAGTGCACAGATGCTACGAACAGTAGTCATTCGGCAAGTAGGAGCAAAGGTTTCATCAAAATCAATGCCTCTTTCCTATGCATAACCCTTTGCAACAAGCCTAGCCTTATACCTGTCAACTGTACCATCAGGTTTATGCTTTATCTTGTATACCCACTTAGTGCCAATGGCCTTCTTTCCAAGAGGCAAGTAACATAAAGACCAAGTACCATTCTTCATTATAGCATCATATTCAGATTGCATAGAAGCCATCCAATTTTCAGAATTTTGTGCTTCATCAAACGAAACAGGCTCAATCTCATCACAGAGACTAGATGTAGTCATAGCATAGCAATCTGATGCAAAAGAGGCACTATGAGAGCCTGATCAAGTATGATATGACAGAGATGCATCTAATTTGTTGTCACGCAAAGTCTGCACCAGCCATTTTGGCATAGTTTTTGCCTCCTCAATATCAGTTCTCTCATCAAAAAGTGCATCGTGTAAATTTGCATCAGAAATGGGATGAGCTACATCATCACATGAAACCTGCAAAGGCTGAGAAGTTGCCTCATTAGGACCAGCACTAGACTATCCACCTATAAAAAGAGGCAGCAAAGTATCATACATGTCTTTGGAGCTAACATATGTCTCCTTAATACATGAAAGCAATGGCTAAATAGCATTTTCCACAAAAACAACATTTTGGCTAATCAGAATGCGTTTAGTCTATGGATGATATAGACGATAGCCTTTACTTTCAGAATTGTACCCAACACAAATACATTTTACTACTTTATCATGCAATTTTCTGCGATGTTGTTCAAGCACTAATGCATATACCAAACAACCAAAAACACACAGATGAGCAACAGATGGCTTGCGATCATGCCAAGCCTCATATGGAGTGATAGACTACAATGATTTAGTGGGACACCTGTTAAGTACATATGCTGCACACATGACAGCCTCAAGCCAGAAACTATGTGGTAAAGCCTGACTCTTGACCATACACCTCGCCATCTCCATAAGTGACCTGTTCTTTTGTTCACCAACTCCATTATGTTGAGGTGTATATGGCACTATACACTAGTGTTTTATCCTATGTTTTGCGAGAAATGCATCAAAATTAGAAGACATACATTCCCCCCTCGATCAGAACGGAGGGTGCCCATTTTACATGCTGACAGATTTTTGGCCAAAAGCAAAAACTGTTTGAAGCACATGAACACTTCAGACTTTGCCTTCAATGGATATACCCATGCATGCCTATAAAAGTCATCGATGAAAGTCACGAAGTAAAGATAATTTCCAAAAGAAGGTGTATGCATAGGACCACAAACATCACTATGTACAAGCTACAATTTCTAAGTAGCCTGAACTGAACCATCTTTTGGAAAGGAGGAATGCTTTCATTTTGCCCAAAATACAACCTTCATAAACATGCTTTGCAGGTGCCTCAAGCTTGGGCAAAGAGGACACCATTTCGGATTTTTGTAGGCATAGAAAACTAGCAAAATTCAGATGATCAAAGCGTGCATGCCAAAGCTTTGCATCTGACATAGCCTGAGAATCATGTATTGCACATGCCGAATCATTTACAGGTCTTTCATAGTCTATGAGCTTATATAGCCCACAACATAAAATGTGAGAAGCAATAATCACGTCGCCCTTTGAGAGATCATGAACTGTACATCTGTCATCAAAAAATTTCACAACCAAGCTAATCTTGGTTAATGCAGAAACTGATAACAAAATTTTCTTGATCCCAGGCATAAACAAAGCATCTGACAAAGTGAAAGAACTACCATCAGCAGTAGTCAAAATGATCTTACCAACTCTCATAATAGGATAAGAGGAGTTGTTGGCACATGTAATAATATTCCATGTAGGGGCAGGCTCGAGTGAAGAGAAGAAACTGCGTTGTGAGGTAATATGTTTGGTCGCCCCACTGTCAAAGTACTGCAAACATCTGAGTCTACTGCAGGCATGCACTGCTCATGAGAAGATGGGTCAAAACTGCAAATAGTAGTAAACGCCCATCCTTTTTCCTCTGCACAAGATTAGCAGACTCTATTTTTGGTGTAGAGGCCTCTGCAACAACCATTCCAACCTCTTTCTTCTTTGCCTCTTTAGCAGCCAGTTTTGGACAGTTCTTTATGACATGATCATTTCCTTTACAGTACTTGCAAAACAATTTCTACTTTTCTGATTTCTTCTCATCTTTGTCTTCCTTCTTCGAATGTGCAGAATTAGTAGATTTCTACTTACTAGTTGAAGAGCTTCATTTTCCTTTGCCCTTCTAACTAGCCAGGAAAGCTTGATCTGCAACATGCATAATGGACCTGTTTTGCCTAGACTGATCTTCCTGTAACAAAACAGAGACTAACTCCTCAAATGACAAGGCATTTTGTATTTCCTTTCATCATCAATCGAAGAGTAGAAGCAAAACTTTGATATAAATGAGGAAGACCATTTAGAACGGTCTACATGAGTGAGCTATCTGGTATAACCTCATCCGCAGAAATCAACTGTTCCTTCAAGACTTTTGTAATAAAGTAAGTCTATGATCTAGGGATCCGATGGCTTCAGACAGATCTGAAATCGGATACCGTTTGGTCACTCGTCTGTAGGACCAAAGATCTCAAGAGTAGACTCAAGCATAAGTCATGTGCTCTCATATTCAAGTAATCCACTTAGCCTAGTGGTTAAGTCTCATGGTTGTGAAGGAAGAGGTCTTGGGTTCAACTCCCATGGGGAGCATGGGAAGAGAGTTTTACCCAAAGAGCTCTAGAGCCTTCTAACTCAAGTTAATGTGAGTTAACTTGAGTCCAGTGGACTTAACTCAAGAGGTGAGTACAACAACCACTAGTGGACTCTAGTGGAAGGTACTAAAGTAGTGGTCGAGATCACTCCAGCCACTAATAGACTCTAGTGGTGGATATGAAAGGAGTGGAGGAGATTGCACATGCACTTGTGGACTCTAGTTACATTTGTGGTCCTCATTAGTTCAAGCAGCTATATATACAGGCATAAGGTTGGGAGGAGAGTCATCTCTCAAGCATGTGGTGGTCGTAATCTTCGTTCTATTGCATTGGTATCAGAGCTTTCTCCATAGCTTTCATCTTCATCATCTTGCTCGTGAATTCTTGGCGCTCTTCCGAATTCTGCTAGCAGCTGTTAAGAAGTGTGTGTCGGATTCTTGATTGTGGCGACAACCTTTTTAGCTAAGAAGATTAGCAAAAGGTTATATCATCTCTACTGTGTAGCAGAGGGGATTCGAACCCCCGTCCCCAAGCTTAGAGCGCGCTGCCCTATCCACAGAGAGGAGCGCCGTCCGCAATAAGGAGAAGATTTCTATCAATGACGACTTTGCTGAAGCAGGCTTCAACCAAGAAGATCCAAAAAGTTTATACTCTGGTGTGGCTGAGAGGATTCGATCCCTCGCCCCCTCAACAAGAGCGCCATCGTCTACCCAACAAGACCACGGGCGGATCACGTTCAGAAGTCTGCAGATATAAATCTTTCCTAATGTCTGGCGCCGAAAAGCTTTCATCAAGAGCAATACCAAAAGAAAATTAAACTCGCGAGCACCTGCTGCCGACGGGACTCGAACCCTCATCATCAATTTGAGATGAAAGCAACCTATCCACGCGCCTAAGGCGCTTACCTTATTCTATAATGCAGAAAAAACTTTTCTAAACTAGTGGTCAGAGCTGAAGTGCAAGCCAAACTCTTATCTATCCAAGGAGCCAAATCAGTTGTTGCAGGCCGATCCCGAGAAGTATTTTGCTTTTAACCAAAGAAACAAACAAGGAGAATCAAAGATTGAGCCAAGCTTGAATGAAGTGGAGCTGTGGAGTGAAGATCCGGAGGCCTAAGTTAGTCGATCTCGACGGACCAAGTCATCCAAGACTATTTCTTGATGAGGAAGCTTCAAGAATGGTGAATAGCTCCTGGCAAGGATCAAGGGATGGACGAAGCTTTGATCAAAGCTAAGTATTTTCCAGTTTCTGCTTGATCTTAATGCTTGATTTATCTTGTTTTCATTATTCTACACTTAATCCTAGATGCACATTGAAATAGCCAAGATTTCAATTGATTAAGTCTAGATTAGAATAATGAATTAATCCATTTCTTATTTCAAGCAATAGTTTGCATTAAGGAAAGACTTGATTTCAAAAAGATCCTTGTGCATCAAAGAATGTATTTTGGTAGTTTAAATACATATTTCCTTTCCATTGCGTAAGTTTTCTATTGCACCTTAAGGGTATTTTTTATATCATAGTGCATTTAGACAAAGGAAAGGATATACATGCATCAGGATTGCATGACATACATTCTTAGTACAAGGAAAAAATCGTGCATCAAGTTCATGCATGATTGTTGTATTATTTTTTGGGCATGCAAAGAACATGCATGCATACGCATGTGAACATATGCTTTTGCATGTAGATACATGCATTTGCATGGAAGAATGGAATGTTGTTTGCAAGTAGATATGAAAATGTACTCTCTTAGTATTTAGCTTACTTTGCAAAGCTCGCAGTTTGACATTAGGGAAGACCAAGGACTAGTTAGTTGCAAAGACATACTAGTTCTAGTTTGCAACTCAAGTAATTAGTCAATTTCTTCCCAAGTCGATACTCTACTATCAAACATAAATACTTAATGAGAATTAAGTATGTTAGATGTCTTGCTAGGTATGAGTAAGCACTAGGAGAAAGTTAAGTAATAAATTTTCTTGATAACCAAGAAAATTTAATTACTTGCAAACTCTTTTGTGATGTATGATGACTCTAAGTCCTGGATGTACTTAGAAAGTCAAGCATCCCAAGGTTGGATGAGAGCATCAACTATATTTCCAAAGTTCCTTGAGTACTCTTCTACTTAGAAGATTTCGAAAGTTTAAAGAGGTTTCTTTGTGGTTTCAAGATTTGTATCTCATGATGAAACCTCGGTAAGTAACTTTTTTGAATTGAGATATGAAATAGTCAAGCCTTCTATTTCATGTGAGATCATTCTCCTACCATGTTTAAGATGAATTTATTTTTGGGAAGGTAGATGTTCCAAGTAGAGGATATTAATTGATTCATGAACTCTTCCCAAAATACACATAAATTCATATTATATGATAGGTCCAAGGAATGATGCAGGCAAAACCTCTTTAGGATATAAATATGTTGCCAAGATATAAAGGTACCAATCTTTTATAAATTTTCATTTGATTTCATCCCAAGGAGTGCTGGAAATCAAAAGTTAAACCTCAACATCAATTGATCCTTGATATCAATAAAAGGATGTTAAGTTCCATAGTTGCATCTCTGGTAAATGATGCAACTAGCTAAGCAATCTTTAGGAAATAATATAAGTTCCTAAAGACTTGAAGCAAGTGTGAACTTTTCATTTAGGAATAGAAAGTTCCAAGAAATGGATTTTCAATCCATGAACTTCGCCTAAACAAGTTATCAAGTTCAAAGTGTTCACAGTAACATTACTATTGGATCAATCATCAATAGATGCTTGGACTTTAAACATAATTTTGATTAGTGAAATATGTTTAAAGGACTCTAGTAACATCTGAAGATTGACCAATAATAATGAGTTTTGTATCAAACTCAAGAATAGAAGTCGATATCACATAAATGAAAGTTCAACTTAAACTTTCATACTGACAAATGTGATATTTCGTCTCTAGTTTGATACTCAGGAAATAAATACAATTGAATCAGTAAATTTTTTGGATATTATTTGAAAGAATTTCTTTCAAATGTTCTTTTTGCAAAAGATTCCAAGATGAATCATTTGCTCAAGTTATTTGATTCCCTAGAAGGAAACTCAAGTCTTTGAAGAAATGGCATTCTTTCAAGTATTGAGAATGAAATTCTTCATACTCTTTAATCAATAAGTAGTTCCCTGGACATCCCAAACCACTAGAAGTGGTATTTCAAGTCCTATTTGTGATATAACTTAAAGGTATATCAAAGATTCTTAGCTTTGGAATCTGAGAGGCATAAGTGTATGCTTGGACTTGAGAAAGATCTCTAAAAATCCTGCAGGTAAGCAAAGAAGCTTTAGATAGTTTAAGAGATTGATTGTCCAAGTAATGTGCGATTAGAACTACTTTGTAGATTGCCCAAGTATTGGCAATAAAATTCCTTTTGGGAATTATTCACTCACGTTCCATTTATTCGATGGAAAAATGTGAAAAAGAGTAAGTTGTTCCAAGTCTGAACAGAGTAAAGAAATTCCAAGAATGTAGTCTGCAACCGTGAAAATGGTAATTAAGTCTGTGGAAGGTAAAACATAAGTGTTTACCTATCCTTAAAGGGATTTTGGTACAAATCCAGAAAGCATGAGCGGATGCTTAGACTTAAGCAGTAGAGAGATTCCTGTAAAAAGCCCCGGCCGGGATAGGTACCTAAAAGCATTAGTACAGAAGGAATCTAAAGACAAGAAGTCAAAAGCTCTTGTCGCTACAAAATTGGTCAAGGGTAAACCAATTGAACTTGAATTCGAGAAAATTCAAGAACTTGGAATTCTGATTGATATTCTGTCAAAAAGGTTTTCAAGTTTCCAAAGGCAAAGCACATGATTATGAGGTGATCATGCGAAGGAATCAAAACCTAGGAAAATCTAGTTAGAGGTAATGCCTGAAACTTCCAATTCTTGTAAAAGAATTGAAGAAATAAGGTACTCTATCAAGAGATGTTTAGACTTTAGGATAAGAATCACCCACACATTAATGTGAATATAAAATAGGGTGGTATGGGACACCAGATTTTATACTCAGATTGATGTAGGAAAGATGGAATGGGACATCGGACCGTGGGATGATGATTATCTTTTAGTCCTAGTTTAGATTTTGAAATTAGGTTTCATCCTCAAGGGAATTAAGACTTCAAGAAAAGTTTAATTCGTAAAGGATGAAAGTAGTATCTTGCGATACTTCAAGGTAACTTCAAGATTAAGGAAACTGAAGATATGAAGTAAGTAACTTCCAAGATCTTCATAGAACACTTCAAGTTTAAGTGTTATTGATCAGAAATATTTGATAAATTTTCTGAAAGAAGTTGGACTTTTACTTTGAGTTGATATTTTCAACTAAAGATTCAATTGACTAAGTCAAGTATCAAGTTCCTAGTGTAACTTGATAAATTCACTCTTTTAGACTCAAAGAAATGCACAAGAATTGCATTCACGATTAGGAGTCAAAAAGACTGAATGTGACATGAACTTAGTCTCAAGTGAAGCATTATTTGAAAACTAAACTCATCGATAGAACCTCAGTGGGTCGACACACTGATGTTGGTTACCACACTAGTATCTTGTGGTTGGATGATGTTTTTGATTTTCTTTGTATCTTTCTGAGAATCCAGCTTATTTCTCTGAAAGATAAAGACAATGCTTCAATATCTTGTTGAAATAGATCTTTGAAAAGTAAAAAGTCCTGAGTCATCTAGTCTTTGACTCATAGCAAGTTTATGTATATTCGAAGTTTGAATTGGTGAAGTTAGTATGGTTGATTCCACCGAAATGGTAAACTTTCTCCTACAATTTACATAGGATTTTTTTCAAACTCATTGGGACAAAGTAGTCCTCTAGTCGGGTGAAAAAATCAAGTAACTGTTAGATAAAAGTAAACCATTGTACAGACATCTAAAGTTAGATGTATGGGACAACCAAACTTCAAGTTTTCCAAAACAAAATCAAGTGAATCAAGACTTCTCAAAGTCTTGCGAGGGATAAGAATCTCACCTTCATTAATAAGCCCATGCACCAGTTATGCCTAGAAATGGACTAGTAATTTGAATCCACCTAGTTCACATGTTTGTGCCTAGATCGCACATCCAACAACTGTGAATTAGCCAGGGATGTCATTAGATCCACCCTCATTATTCTTCACTAGTTTGTACTTTGTCCCGTTCATCAAAGTACAAAACCAGATAGTGTTTTGAATCATTTGGGCAAGGATGCCACCACAGAGATGAGACATGTTCTTCCAGTTCTAGAACATGACCATGTTCTTCCAGTTTTAGAACATGAGGCTCGGGGGTTGCCTACAGTTATATATATAGCTTTATTTTCGAGGACGAAAATCTTTCCCAAGGGGGGAAGAATGTAATAAAGTAAGTCTATGATCTAGGGATCCGATGGCTTCAGACAGATCTGAAATCGGATACTGTTTGGTCACTCGTCTGTAGGACCAAAGATCTCAAGAGTAGACTCAAGCATAAGTCATGTGCTCTCATATTCAAGTAATCCACTTAGCCTAGTGGTTAAGTCTCATGGTTGTGAAGGAAGAGGTCTTGGGTTCAACTCCCATGGGGAGCATGGGAAGAGAGTTTTACCCAAAGAGCTCTAGAGCCTTCTAACTCAAGTTAACGTGAGTTAACTTGAGTCCAGTGGACTTAACTCAAGAGGTGAGTACAACAACCACTAGTGGACTCTAGTGGAAGGTACTAAAGTAGTGGTCGAGATCACTCCAGCCACTAATAGACTCTAGTGGTGGATATGAAAGGAGTGGAGGAGATTGCACATGCACTTGTGGACTCTAGTTACATTTGTGGTCCTCATTAGTTCAAGCAGCTATATATACAGGCATAAGGTTGGGAGGAGAGTCATCTCTCAAGCATGTGGTGGTCGTAATCTTCGTTCTATTGCATTGGTATCAGAGCTTTCTCCATAGCTTTCATCTTCATCATCTTGCTCGTGAATTCTTGGCGCTCTTCCGAATTCTGCTAGCAGCTGTTAAGAAGTGTGTGTCGGATTCTTGATTGTGGCGACAACCTTTTTAGCTAAGAAGCTTAGCAAAAGGTTATATCATCTCTACTGTGTAGCAGAGGGGATTCGAACCCCCGTCCCCAAGCTTAGAGCGCGCTGCCCTATCCACAGAGAGGAGCGCCGTCCGCAATAAGGAGAAGATTTCTATCAATGACGACTTTGCTGAAGCAGGCTTCAACCAAGAAGATCCAAAAAGTTTATACTCTGGTGTGGCTGAGAGGATTCGATCCCTCGCCCCCTCAACAAGAGCGCCATCGTCTACCCAACAAGACCACGGGCGGATCACGTTCAGAAGTCTGCAGATACAAATCTTTCCTAATGTCTGGCGCCGAAAAGCTTTCATCAAGAGCAATACCAAAAGAAAATTAAACTCGCGAGCGCCTGCTGCCGACGGGACTCGAACCCTCATCATCAATTTGAGATGAAAGCAACCTATCCACGCGCCTAAGGCGCTTACCTTATTCTATAATGCAGAAAAAACTTTTCTAAACTAGTGGTCAGAGCTGAAGTGCAAGCCAAACTCTTATCTATCCAAGGAGCCAAATCAGTTGTTGCAGGCCGATCCCGAGAAGTATTTTGCTTTTAACCAAAGAAACAAACAAGGAGAATCAAAGATTGAGCCAAGCTTGAATGAAGTGGAGCTGTGGAGTGAAGATCCGGAGGCCTAAGTTAGTCGATCTCGACGGACCAAGTCATCCAAGACTATTTCTTGATGAGGAAGCTTCAAGAATGGTGAATAGCTCCTGGCAAGGATCAAGGGATGGACGAAGCTTTGATCAAAGCTAAGTATTTTCCAGTTTCTGCTTGATCTTAATGCTTGATTTATCTTGTTTTCATTATTCTACACTTAATCCTAGATGCACATTGAAATAGCCAAGATTTCAATTGATTAAGTCTAGATTAGAATAATGAATTAATCCATTTCTTATTTCAAGCAATAGTTTGCATTAAGGAAAGACTTGATTTCAAAAAGATCCTTGTGCATCAAAGAATGTATTTTGGTAGTTTAAATACATATTTCCTTTCCATTGCGTAAGTTTTCTATTGCACCTTAAGGGTATTTTTTATATCATAGTGCATTTAGACAAAGGAAAGGATATACATGCATCAGGATTGCATGACATACATTCTTAGTACAAGGAAAAAATCGTGCATCAAGTTCATGCATGATTGTTGTATTATTTTTTGGGCATGCAAAGAACATGCATGCATACGCATGTGAACATATGCTTTTGCATGTAGATACATGCATTTGCATGGAAGAATGGAATGTTGTTTGCAAGTAGATATGAAAATGTACTCTCTTAGTATTTAGCTTACTTTGCAAAGCTCGCAGTTTGACATTAGGGAAGACCAAGGACTAGTTAGTTGCAAAGACATACTAGTTCTAGTTTGCAACTCAAGTAATTAGTCAATTTCTTCCCAAGTCGATACTCTACTATCAAACATAAATACTTAATGAGAATTAAGTATGTTAGATGTCTTGCTAGGTATGAGTAAGCACTAGGAGAAAGTTAAGTAATAAATTTTCTTGATAACCAAGAAAATTTAATTACTTGCAAACTCTTTTGTGATGTATGATGACTCTAAGTCCTGGATGTACTTAGAAAGTCAAGCATCCCAAGGTTGGATGAGAGCATCAACTATATTTCCAAAGTTCCTTGAGTACTCTTCTACTTAGAAGATTTTGAAAGTTTAAAGAAGTTTCTTTGTGGTTTCAAGATTTGTATCTCATGATGAAACCTCGGTAAGTAACTTTTTTGAATTGAGATATGAAATAGTCAAGCCTTCTATTTCATGTGAGATCATTCTCCTACCATGTTTAAGATGAATTTATTTTTGGGAAGGTAGATGTTCCAAGTAGAGGATATTAATTGATTCATGAACTCTTCCCAAAATACACATAAATTCATATTATATGATAGGTCCAAGGATTGATGCAGGCACAACCTCTTGGTTAGGAATGTGATGGGCTAACCACTTGCCCCAAAAGCCATGGTTGAGGATTACTTCCTAATCCTCTCTCTTAGGGTGTGGTTCAACCATCTCCTACCAGGATTATGTTACATTATGCAATATAACGAAGATTACGACCACCACATGCTTGAGAGATGACTCTCCTCCCAACCTTATGCCTGTATATATAGCTGCTTGAACTAATGAGGACCACAAATGTAACTAGAGTCCACAAGTGCATGTGCAATCTCCTCCACTCCTTTCATATCCACCACTAGAGTCTATTAGTGGCTGGAGTGATCTCGACCACTACTTTAGTACCTTCCACTAGAGTCCACTAGTGGTTGTTGTACTCACCTCTTGAGTTAAGTCCACTGGACTCAAGTTAACTCACGTTAACTTGAGTTAGAAGGCTCTAGAGCTCTTTGGGTAAAACTCTCTTCCCATGCTCCCCATGGGAGTTGAACCCAAGACCTCTTCCTTCACAACCATGAGACTTAACCACTAGGCTAAGTGGATTACTTGAATATGAGAGCACATGACTTATGCTTGAGTCTACTCTTGAGATCTTTGGTCCTACAGACGAGTGACCAAACGGTATCCGATTTCAGATCTGTCTGAAGCCATCGGATCCCTAGATCATAGACTTACTTTATTACATTCTTCCCCCCTTGGGAAAGATTTTCGTCCTCGAAAATAAAGCTATATATATAACTGTAGGCAACCCCCGAGCCTCATGTTCTAAAACTGGAAGAACATGGTCATGTTCTAGAACTGGAAGAACATGTCTCATCTCTGTGGTGGCATCCTTGCCCAAATGATTCAAAACACTATCTGGTTTTGTACTTTGATGAACGGGACAAAGTACAAACTAGTGAAGAATAATGAGGGTGGATCTAATGACATCCCTGGCTAATTCACAGTTGTTGGATGTGCGATCTAGGCACAAACATGTGAACTAGGTGGATTCAAATTACTAGTCCATTTCTAGGCATAACTGGTGCATGGGCTTATTAATGAAGGTGAGATTCTTATCCCTCGCAAGACTTTGAGAAGTCTTGATTCACTTGATTTTGTTTTGGAAAACTTGAAGTTTGGTTGTCCCATACATCTAACTTTAGATGTCTGTACAATGGTTTACTTTTATCTAACAGTTACTTGATTTTTTCACCCGACTAGAGGACTACTTTGTCCCAATGAGTTTGAAAAAAATCCTATGTAAATTGTAGGAGAAAGTTTACCATTTCGGTGGAATCAACCATACTAACTTCACCAATTCAAACTTCGAATATACATAAACTTGCTATGAGTCAAAGACTAGATGACTCAGGACTTTTTACTTTTCAAAGATCTATTTCAACAAGATATTGAAGCATTGTCTTTATCTTTCAGAGAAATAAGCTGGATTCTCAGAAAGATACAAAGAAAATCAAAAACATCATCCAACCACAAGATACTAGTGTGGTAACCAACATCAGTGTGTCGACCCACTGAGGTTCTATCGATGAGTTTAGTTTTCAAATAATGCTTCACTTGAGACTAAGTTCATGTCACATTCAGTCTTTTTGACTCCTAATCGTGAATGCAATTCTTGTGCATTTCTTTGAGTCTAAAAGAGTGAATTTATCAAGTTACACTAGGAACTTGATACTTGACTTAGTCAATTGAATCTTTAGTTGAAAATATCAACTCAAAGTAAAAGTCCAACTTCTTTCAGAAAATTTATCAAATATTTCTGATCAATAACACTTAAACTTGAAGTGTTCTATGAAGATCTTGGAAGTTACTTACTTCATATCTTCAGTTTCCTTAATCTTGAAGTTACCTTGAAGTATCGCAAGATACTACTTTCATCCTTTACGAATTAAACTTTTCTTGAAGTCTTAATTCCCTTGAGGATGAAACCTAATTTCAAAATCTAAACTAGGACTAAAAGATAATCATCATCCCACGGTCCGATGTCCCATTCCATCTTTCCTACATCAATCTGAGTATAAAATCTGGTGTCCCATACCACCCTATTTTATATTCACATTAATGTGTGGGTGATTCTTATCCTAAAGTCTAAACATCTCTTGATAGAGTACCTTATTTCTTCAATTCTTTTACAAGAATTGGAAGTTTCAGGCATTACCTCTAACTAGATTTTCCTAGGTTTTGATTCCTTCGCATGATCACCTCATAATCATGTGCTTTGCCTTTGGAAACTTGAAAACCTTTTTGACAGAATATCAATCAGAATTCCAAGTTCTTGAATTTTCTCGAATTCAAGTTCAATTGGTTTACCCTTGACCAATTTTGTAGCGACAAGAGCTTTTGACTTCTTGTCTTTAGATTCCTTCTGTACTAATGCTTTTAGGTACCTATCCCGGCCGGGGCTTTTTACAGGAATCTCTCTACTGCTTAAGTCTAAGCATCCGCTCATGCTTTCTGGATTTGTACCAAAATCCCTTTAAGGATAGGTAAACACTTATGTTTTACCTTCCACAGACTTAATTACCATTTTCACGGTTGCAGACTACATTCTTGGAATTTCTTTACTCTGTTCAGACTTGGAACAACTTACTCTTTTTCACATTTTTCCATCGAATAAATGGAACGTGAGTGAATAATTCCCAAAAGGAATTTTATTGCCAATACTTGGGCAATCTACAAAGTAGTTCTAATCGCACATTACTTGGACAATCAATCTCTTAAACTATCTAAAGCTTCTTTGCTTACCTGCAGGATTTTTAGAGATCTTTCTCAAGTCCAAGCATAGATTTTGAAATTAGGTTTCATCCTCAAGGGAATTAAGACTTCAAGAAAAGTTTAATTCGTAAAGGATGAAAGTAGTATCTTGCGATACTTCAAGGTAACTTCAAGATTAAGGAAACTGAAGATATGAAGTAAGTAACTTCCAAGATCTTCATAGAACACTTCAAGTTTAAGTGTTATTGATCAGAAATATTTGATAAATTTTCTGAAAGAAGTTGGACTTTTACTTTGAGTTGATATTTTCAACTAAAGATTCAATTGACTAAGTCAAGTATCAAGTTCCTAGTGTAACTTGATAAATTCACTCTTTTAGACTCAAAGAAATGCACAAGAATTGCATTCACGATTAGGAGTCAAAAAGACTGAATGTGACATGAACTTAGTCTCAAGTGAAGCATTATTTGAAAACTAAACTCATCGATAGAACCTCAGTGGGTCGACACACTGATGTTGGTTACCACACTAGTATCTTGTGGTTGGATGATGTTTTTGATTTTCTTTGTATCTTTCTGAGAATCCAGCTTATTTCTCTGAAAGATAAAGACAATGCTTCAATATCTTGTTGAAATAGATCTTTGAAAAGTAAAAAGTCCTGAGTCATCTAGTCTTTGACTCATAGCAAGTTTATGTATATTCGAAGTTTGAATTGGTGAAGCTAGTATGGTTGATTCCACCGAAATGGTAAACTTTCTCCTACAATTTACATAGGATTTTTTTCAAACTCATTGGGACAAAGTAGTCCTCTAGTCGGGTGAAAAAATCAAGTAACTGTTAGATAAAAGTAAACCATTGTACAGACATCTAAAGTTAGATGTATGGGATAACCAAACTTCAAGTTTTCCAAAACAAAATCAAGTGAATCAAGACTTCTCAAAGTCTTGCGAGGGATAAGAATCTCACCTTCATTAATAAGCCCATGCACCAGTTATGCCTAGAAATGGACTAGTAATTTGAATCCACCTAGTTCACATGTTTGTGCCTAGATCGCACATCCAGCAACTGTGAATTAGCCAGGGATGTCATTAGATCCACCCTCATTATTCTTCACTAGTTTGTACTTTGTCCCGTTCATCAAAGTACAAAACCAGATAGTGTTTTGAATCATTTGGGCAAGGATGCCACCACAGAGATGAGACATGTTCTTCCAGTTCTAGAACATGACCATGTTCTTCCAGTTTTAGAACATGAGGCTCGGGGGTTGCCTACAGTTATATATATAGCTTTATTTTCGAGGACGAAAATCTTTCCCAAGGGGGGAAGAATGTAATAAAGTAAGTCTATGATCTAGGGATCCGATGGCTTCAGACAGATCTGAAATCGGATACCGTTTGGTCACTCGTCTGTAGGACCAAAGATCTCAAGAGTAGACTCAAGCATAAGTCATGTGCTCTCATATTCAAGTAATCCACTTAGCCTAGTGGTTAAGTCTCATGGTTGTGAAGGAAGAGGTCTTGGGTTCAACTCCCATGGGGAGCATGGGAAGAGAGTTTTACCCAAAGAGCTCTAGAGCCTTCTAACTCAAGTTAACGTGAGTTAACTTGAGTCCAGTGGACTTAACTCAAGAGGTGAGTACAACAACCACTAGTGGACTCTAGTGGAAGGTACTAAAGTAGTGGTCGAGATCACTCCAGCCACTAATAGACTCTAGTGGTGGATATGAAAGGAGTGGAGGAGATTGCACATGCACTTGTGGACTCTAGTTACATTTGTGGTCCTCATTAGTTCAAGCAGCTATATATACAGGCATAAGGTTGGGAGGAGAGTCATCTCTCAAGCATGTGGTGGTCGTAATCTTCGTTATATTGCAACTTTGATCTTTGTTAGAAAACTATTCATAGAATCACCTTCATTCATGTGCTCACTCTCCAACTATTTTCGGAGGTAAGCAACACGAGCCTCATTCCTAGCTTGGTACAATGTGGTAAGTATATCCCAAGCATCCTTAGATGTTCTGCAAGAGCGAATATGAGGAATAATGGCACGTTTGACAAACAAAGCTATCAATGCATGTGTGTGGGCATCTCTGCCATCCCAATGAATTTGCTCTACAGTAGGTGCAGCAAAAACCATAGCACAAATAGGAATATGGAGAATATCATCATCTTCGGCACCTTCTGTATCAGTTTTAGTACCTGTAGTTGTAACAGTTGCAAGTGTGATAGGACGTTTTTCAACACCCTACACAATGTTCCACAGTCCTTTTACAACCAATACATGTCGCATCATATAAGCCCACAATGGTTAGTTGGTACCATCCAACTTATCCCTCAACAACCAACATACGAAATATATCACTGCTTTTAGTCGGTGACTAAAGTACCTTGATGCAGAAAATTGACTGTATCTCAAAAAGTTAAACAGAAATGCCCAGACAAATTCTGCTAAACATGTAGCAGAGTTTGAGACACTTATACTGGCAACCCAAAACTGGTATATACCTTTGGCACAAAAAGATGAATTAGCCTACATAAGTGCTACAATAGTGCGTTTGGAGGTCGAAACAAGCTCAGAGACTGCAACTCGAGAGGTGTTGATGACGCCATAGATGAAGCAGCGACTTGCTCTGATACTAGTTGTTGGAGTAAGACATCTGCGAAAGCACGCGAACATCACAAGGAAGAAGAAGAAGCTTGGAGCTCAACACATAATACTCAATGTATTACCACTAGAATGTACAAAGATAAGTAGCCTGTTAGGGCAATAGGCGTATATACAGGGGGGGACCTCCGAAAGAGGGAAAAAAGTACCCCGACGGTCCTAGTGTGTTCACACACATCACTACCTAAATATATCAACACAAACCAACGTTTAGTTAATTTATGATGTGCATCATATTGAGTCTCAAAAGTACTATAATATACAAGTACCCGATCCCCACTCTATTGGTTGTGGCCTCAGTCGATGTTTCTTGTCAAAGTAAATTTTATTTTTCAATCATGATGTTTTTAATTTTTTAATAGCTTCTTTTAAATTTTCATTACCTTGTTTTAATTGTTTAATTCTTAATGCTAATAATTCTTCTCGTGTTACATTATCTTCCCATTTTAAGCTCATTCAATTTATTATCTGAGTATGTATAGGAAATATCGGCTTTTGATAGTACATGAGTTTAACTGGCATAAAACTAGTTGTTCTTGTGTACGTCATTCTATCGGCCCATAGAGCAAATGGTAAATATTTTGACCATTGCCCAATATCACCATGACATGCCTTTGAAATTGCTTTTACTATGAAAGGATATCCTCGTTCAATTTTTCCATTTGCCTCTGGGTTGTACGCAGTCATAAGAGACAATCAAATCCCATGATGAGCAAAGAACTCTCTTGCCTCTCTAGCATCAAGCTCACTTCGATCTGCTACTACTTTCTCAACATGTCCAAATATGGATAATACTTCTTCTAAAAGAAATAAGTATACATTATAGGTAGTATTAGAACAAAGTGCTCGACCCTCAACATCATTAGTTACAAGGTCGACTACCCACTTGTAATGAATACAAAGTAGATAGGTCGGATGTAAAGGGTCTCTATGTTTGACTGAGGAATGTAATTGGCATGTAGTACATGTGCTCACAAATTCTTTTACAGTTACATACATCCTCGGCCACTAGTAACTTTCCCGAATCTTCTCATACGTAGCCACAAAACCCTTATGACCAGCCCATAGGCTTTCATGCATTTCCCTCATAACTTGCACTTGAAAATTTCTTAATACACTCTTTGCGGGTTTCTCACCTTCTCTTTTGCATGTCACCAAAGATATCCATCTTTCAAGAAGAAGTTCAACAACCAGGGAAAAGAGTAGGTAGCAGCAAGATCTTCACTTGTCATAGCAGCTTCTTCCTCCACTCACCTGCAAACAAGAAGAAAATAAAGGTTAACTTTTTTAATTAAGATTGAAAACACAACCAAAAACCCTAAGCACACTAGCATCACGTTTCACGTCAGGTTCACCAAATCTGTCAAGGGGTGTGAAAGGAGACAGGCACAGATCAAAACTGACTTGTGATAGCCTCACTATGTGACTACATGCATGGTGTTTCGTTGCGTACTTTAGGAGCTAAGATGTGTTTTCAGTATGTGATGAGTGATTAACTATAAGTTAATACACTATTTAAGATCAGCCATGCATATGTATTCTTTTAATATGCATATATGCATATGCACTTACTACTATACACACATTCATGCTCTCTCACAAGTATATCTATGCTAAGAAAAGATAAAATCTACTAATAAGATATTCTCTCTCTCTCTCTCTCTCTCTCTCTCTCTCTACTGTGTGCTACGCGTTGAGGGCCGCTAGGGAATCTGCCTCCCTCTCTCTCTCTCTCTCCCTTCTCTATCACATGTGCATCTATCGGGTGGAGGGGGGAGACATCTGCCCCCTTCTCTCTCTCTCTCTCTCTCTCTCTCTCTCTCTCTAGCTCCACACATCTGAAACCTGCTAGAAGCGCCACTGTCTTCACCTGTTGAGAGGGGTGAGGAAGCAAGTAACTAACACTCTCTCTCCTCTGGAGTGTCTATCATCGACAATGCCCACAAGACACTATTTCTTTCTCTCCTTTGTGATGCACAATAGATGACCACCATCTTTCTCTAACGTGTCAGCAACAACGGCTTCAATCCTCTCTCTACAACATCATAGTGCAGTCGTTTCTCTCCACCGATCTTAGTGGCACGTAGCAGCAAGGACCCAAGCTCTCTTTGTCTTTCTCTACAGCAACCTCCATACTCCTCTCTCTTCAATCCTCTGACACACGCAATCAGCAGAACTTCCAGATCTCTCCTTTCATCAGTCCGAACTCTGCGTTGCACAGTAGCCAAAAAAAAACTTTCACTATGTAATGCGCTTGAGCAGAGGAAGGTGAAAAAGGGGAAGAAGAAGATGCTCATTTTCTTCTCACTCCACTCTCTCTCATGCATCAGAACACCTTCGTGTACAACCATCAAAGAAGCTGGAGGGGGAAACCAAGACAATTTTGCTCTCGCGCGCTCTCTCTCTCTCTCCCTCTCTCTCTATCTCTCTCGAAACACCTGCAGCACTAGCATCTCTCTCTCTGCATCCCATCCATAAGATAGATTGTCAAACGAATAGATACAGAGCTTGTCATGGAGATGGTGAAACACGAGTACTTGCATGAGCATCTGGTTGATACAATGCATGCAATGAACATGGAAGTTCACAGAATCTCTCTCTCTCTCACTCTCACTCTCTCTCTCTCTCTCTCCTTGAACGGGACCGTACCTGCAGAGAAAAGCATTAGGAAAAAAACTACTGACACACTAAATATATATATATATATATATATATATATATATATTCTACAAATTCGTACGTGCCATGCACTCTATTAGTAATCTAATACACAACACACACATACTTCTACTTAACCCCACTCACACCATGCATTCTAAAAAAACTAACTCACTCTCTCCACTCATACATACGAAATATCATCTTTACTTTAAATAACTTTATTAATCCTTACACGTATATATTATATAATTTGATAATAATATGTATAAAAATCATACATTTATTATATTATGAAGCTATTTAATAATAAAATAACTATTAGTTATTATATTTAACTATTTGATATTTATTCAACGCATATGTATCATACATTTAATAATTATTTAGTTATTTTTTTAATTATTTATTATAATCATTTAATAGTTATTTAATAGTTATATTTAATAATAATTTAATAGCTTTTTCATTCTAACATAGCGAATCATGTAATAATTATTTCATAGCTTTTTAATTATAACATAGCTAATCATGAAATAAATCAAAGGTTTATAAACACACATATACACATGAATATAAATAAGTACTTAGGATAAAGTATCCCTTTTTTAAGGTAATATTCTAAGGTGAAGTACACATGCATTTAGGTTACTTAGCTATACGCATAAAACATTTAAGCATTTATAGGGTAAATAATCACATAGTTATTTACAATTTATGGAGCACATCTGTGAGTACCCATGCACTCATAAATAAACACTTACATATATGTGCACATATATACATATATGGACCTACAATTTTCCCTATTTGCATGGAGAATGCTTTAGAAACATGCATAAGGAATTACACATATACATGCGGCTGAATTCTCACATACACTAGGGGTTCTTGCAACTATATATATATACAAGAACTTAGGGTTGAACTTACACATAACACATGTGTAGACAACCATAGGCATACAAGAGTAGGAACTTAATTAAACACACATAGATATATACACATCTTTCACATCTACATGAATTCACACATGCATGAGCACAAGCATATAGATCCATACACAATACAATACATTATTACCCTTGTATTCAACATCAATGCTCATGCATATATATGGCACATACCCATGCACACACATCAAAGTACATGCATACATATGGCACATACCCATGCACACATACACATGAGCATGGTTAAAATATACTTATTCATAAGGTTTGATTAAATTCAACTACATATCACTTCATAAACTTAAGGATTTCAGATAATAAGATCTTTGCTTAGTCCAGCTCTTCATGCTTTTGTTGCCTGCAGGTACTAAAGAGAGATTAATCAAGTCAAAGGATTTAATCGAAAAGATTTGAGAGAGGTAAAAGTTAACCATCTTGAAATCAAAATGTTTTTCTTTTTTTGCATGTTAATTTGGATGTGGAAATCTCTCTGACAATGCACACACATACAGTCACATGCTTGGATGTGGAGAATCTCTCAGACAACACACACACATACAGTCACATGCATACAAACACATGCATATGCATACATACATACACACATGCATACACACACATACACACATATACATACACATGAATACATACACATTAACACATACACATACATACACATATACATACACACACACATACACATACACACACATAGACACACACACACACATATATAAACACACATGCATACATACACACACATGCATATGCATACATACATACATGCATACACACACATACACATACACACAAACACATACACACATACACATACACATGATACACACACATACACATACACACACATAGACACACACACACATAGACACACACACATACACATATACACACAAACATACACTCACATGCATATGCATATATACATATACACATGCATAGACACACATACACATAGACACATATGCATGCACACACATATATATATACACACATATGCATACACACACAGAGACATATACACAAACACACATACACTCACATACACACATATACATAAACATGCATACACACATATGCATACAAGCACATATCACACACACACACACATACACACACATATACATGCACACACATAGACACATACACATAAACATACATACACACACACTCACATGCATACATACACAACATGCTTACACACACATATGCATGCACATACACATACACATACACACACATACACTCACATAGACACATATACATACACACACATATACATACATGCACATACACACTCATAGACACACATATACATACACATACTGAAAATTTATAGACTTGACTTCTAGTCTGAAATGTGAGAGAAAAAATCTCCTTCATTCTTTATCCCTTATTTCAGTATAGGTACATTAACTTCGTGTACTTTCCTAATAAGAGGATAATTTGATTGATGCTTTCTATGGATGATGAGTTCCTTTTTTTTGTTCCATCAAAGAAAAGTTATCAAAGGAAGTTAGCATTCCAATATCCCATTCGAGTGGACACTTTCTCTAATCCACAAAAATACATCCTCTTTTTGGCCATCATCATATGTGTTTAGATGCTCTCTTGATAATTTATAATGATCCTTTCTCTAATCCTTACTGGTGTAGATTTTGAGAGCTAAGACTATGATGCTAAATCCTCTTTTCACACCTAGTAGTTCTTGGAAAGAACTTTTTGGGCCAAATATCTAGGGTCTCTCTAGACCGTTATACCTCTTTATGCCTTATTTTGGAAAAAAAATGATTCCAAAGTTCAATTCTAGTCAAAATTTTATGCTTAAAGAGGTAGTTCACTTCTTAGCTCATAAGTTATTCATAAGCTTATTGCCATTACTCTTGAAAAAAATTCAGTAGTTCCAATGGCCATTGTTTGGAAAAGTTTCTTCCAAGTCTAATCAATTCCTGTTGATCTGAGAAAAATGACAAAGGCTTAGTCTTGATCTTAAAATCTCTTTGATTATCTCAAGCTCTTGGCTTACCCTATGGATTTTTGGAGACCTTTCTCTCAACTCAAGTCTAAGCATCCACTAATGCTTTTTTAGATTCCAAACCTAATAATCTCTTCAAGATTGATACACCTATGGGTTATACCAATCATAAGACTTAAGTACCACTATTGATGGTTTTGAGTTTTCTTGGGAACTAATTTTTGTCTAGATAATCTTAAAGTCTTTTTTTCTTTTTCAAAGCTATGGAAAATTCTATTCTACAAGTACTTACTTTAAGGAGTGAAATTTTTATTTGACTCAATACTTAAACTTTAATTACTCCTAACTTATCAACAACATGAGCAAAGGACTCCTCTTTGAATTCTTTGTACCTCTCAAATGATCCTTGGAAGGAATTTTGTTGTGTCAAAGATTCATTCCACCACTCACCATGCAAGGTAGCATCATTAAAATGCACAGAAGCCTACTCTATTCTGGTTGCCATGGAAACAACTTTTTTAAAAGAGGCACTTGGGAGCCAAGAAGTCGTGAAGCTTATGCCTTATGCTGAGAGGAAGCACCTTCTTAAGCCACTCCTTGATGAAAAAATTGACAAGTGTGTTCAACAATTTGGTCATCAAACCCTTAGACCTTGTCATCAACTCAGGAGACGACCCACCTTTCCTTGGAATGAAAGTTCTCGAACTCATCAAGTACTTGATCTATTGATTTCCCAAGTCTAAAAGTTGTAGAGAACTCTTCCTTCATTGCCTACCATGTTACGAAGTGATCTTCTTCAAACTGATTGAACAATTTGTTTGTTATCTCATCCAACATTGCTGGAAATAAAGCTATAAATGCGTCGGTCCACCCTTCTAGGCCACAAAATCTTACACAAAGCAAGGAAGTGTCAGGCATGATCATTGAGGTCTTTCGATGAGACTCCCTTAAAAATTGGGAAATTAATATTAATGCAAGATGAAAGTGATGATAAATCTCCTTGTGCCATTTCATAATCTAATATAGTTTGCTTGGATGAAGAGGAGTGTTGATTTTTCTCTTTGCTATCTTGAGTTCCAGACTTGTTGCGATTAATAATATTGCAATTGATGGATTTTCTAGGCATTCGTACTAGACTAAGTGAAGTATGACACAAGTGGGTGCTGGTCAAAAGGTTTAAATATGCTAAGTGATCATAATCACAGAGCCCTCTACCATGTGTGCCAAATTTGTATAACTCGTGCTTCAATTGTACAACATCAATATTGTTTTGCATGATTCTTCTGTACTTGGCCTAAGGTCAGTGAATCTTGATCAATAAGTGATTTAAGAGTGCCTGAACAGACTAATTATCAAAATTAACTAATTTCCAAAGTTGGAAATGAAATATTACAAAGATGTCACATTGGATTGTAGCTACCTAATGGATGGACTAATTACTCAAGATTTAAAAGATAAGGAGATACTTGTTTGAAATCATATACAAAAAACAAACCAGAGATAGAAGAATTGAGATGTATCATGATTTGATACTTAAATACAAGAATAGAGTGTGGGGTATGATGAATTGCACTTGAACCGCATGTTGCTCACTTCCTCAAGGTCTGTTGCATAACTTTAGTCTTATGGAGAGACTAGAACACCAATTATCCTTCGGGTAGAGAGGTTATCATGCAATCACCTTTTACATAGAAAGTTGGAGAGAAGAGAAAAAAGATGTAAACCGACTTAGATCTAAGGAAACAGATGATTTTACAACCCCCAATTAAGAAGCATGCTAGCATCAATATAGTGCTAGTCTTCTAGGTTTCCTAAGAAGTTCTACAAGGATCGTGCAGCTGCACCCAAGAGGTGAAAAATGACACCCATCGAGGAAGAAGGTTCTTCTTGCAGGAAGACTCTGAACAACAACGGGAAGACATGAAACTCCCCAAGGAAAAAGGGGTAGACAGAATGCTACCAACTCCACATGCACTCATCGCCTCAATTATCACCACTTTTTTTATCCTAACTAGAAACTTCGAGCTTGTCGGTTCCTCAAACTCCAAGCTTTTCCTCAACATCACACTAGTACTTTGCACGTAGATCAACCCAAAGGTGTCCTCATTTTGACTTCCTTCACCAATTCTTCAAACAAAATGACCTTCACCTATAATGTTGCTTTCTCTCCTACATTGGACTTGCTTTCAATGCACATAAATCTTTTGGTTGTGCCCGCTTCTCTCTAAGCATCCTTTGCTTCATGAGTGCACAACTCGTAGACTTCACTGCCATGACTTGCTCCACTTCCTACTTCTCTCTTCCGCTCCCACACTCCCTAGCTTCTCCCTCCTCGTGATGATGTCTTCCAAGATCCTGCTCTCATGCCACAAACTACAACCTTGCATCTACTCACAAACTCTCTTGCACTTCCTATTGTTGTTGTGGCTGCTCAATCCTAGACTTATGCATATGCAAACATATATGCACACCTCCCAGTCTAAGTCTCTTGCACGATGGTATATTTGCCTACCCTCTCTGTTGTTATATATCTATCTCTCTTCTTTGTATTTATCCTCTCTTGATATATATGATCCTCATATATCTTATGATCCTCAAGGTTGTTTCCATGGCCCTTCTTATAGCATGAAATTTTATTGCCTGCTGATGCACTTCAAGATTTTGCTTCCATGTGCCTCCATATTGTACTATCATTGTTATGAAGTGCCACTACAAAGATTAACCTAAAAGGCATTGTAGGCAAGAGAAGGATAGTTAGCGGTGTGAAAGATGGGTGTAGTTATTGTGATAGACATTGCTAGGAGTCACATGAATAAGTTGGGACCATTGATACATTCAAATAGGAAACAAACAATTGTGTAGGATCGGACCATGCTCGATAGTTGGAACTAGGATCACCAAAATTCTAAGTCATCAAAACTCAAAATTTATCATGAGACTTTGGACAAAGTCCAAGTACCATTCTTCATAACAACATCATATTCTGATTGCATAGTAGCCATCCAGTTTTTTGCATTGTGTGCTTCATCAAAAGAAATCGGCTCATTCTCATCACAAAGACTAGGGGAAGCCATTGCATAGCAATTTGATGCAAAGGAAGCGCTATGAGAGCATGAACCGGTACAATATGACAAAGGTGCATCAAATTTTGTCTCTTTCTAAGTTAACACTACCCATTTAGGCATAGTTTTAGCCTCTTCTATATCAGCTCTCTCATCAACAAGTACATCATGGAAATATGCATTAGAAATAGAATGATCTACGTCATCATGTGAAGCTTATAAAGGTTGAGAAATAGCCTCAATTGGACCAACACTTGATTGTCCATCTGTAAAAAGAGGCAAAAAAGTGTCATACACATCCTTGGACCTAATTGATGTCTCCTTGGTACATGAAAGTAATGTTTTAGTTACATCTTCCAAAACAACAACATCATGGCTAACCAAAATGTGTTTAGTTTGTGGATGATATAGACAAAAACCTTTGCTTTTAGAATTGTACCCAACAAAAATACATTTCACTACTTTATCATCCAATTTCCTATGTTGTTGTTCAAGCACTAATGCATATGCCAAACAACCAAAGAGCTAACCATTCCAAGCCTCATATGGAGTGATCGATTGCGGTGCTTTGGTGGGATACCTATTAAGTACATATGCTATGCACATAATAGACTCAAGCCAAAAGCTGTGGTGAATTCGGAATTTTGACCATACACCTCGCCATCTCCATGAGGGACCCATTCTTTCTTCCAAAAACTCCATTTTGTTGAGGTGTATATGACACTCTCCACTGATGTTTTATCCCATGCTCAGCCATAAATGCATTAAAATCAGAAGACATGTATTTTCCCCTTGATCACAACCAAGGGTGCCCAATTCATATGCTGACAGATTTTCAACCATAACTTGAAACTATTTGAAGCACATTAACACTTTGTACTTTGCTTTTAGTGGAGGTGGATACACCCATGCATGCTTGGAGAAATCATCAATAAAAGTCATGAAGTAAAGGTAGTTCCCAAAAGAAGTTATCTACATAGGACCACAACATCACTATGAACAAGCTCCAATTTATGAGCAGCTCAAACTAAACCATCTTTTGGGAAGGAGGAATGTTTCATTTTTCCCAAAATATAGCCCTCACAAACATGTTTACAAGGTGCCTCAAGTTTGGGCAGAGAAGACACCATTCCAAATTTCTGCAAGCATAGCAAACTAGCAAAATTTAGATGACCAAAGCAATGCCAAAGCTTTGCATGTCATATAGCTTGAGAACCTTGAACTACACATGTTGAATCATTCAGTTTTGCATAGTCTATGAGCTTGTACAACCAATGACATAGAATGTCAGAAGCAATAATATCATCACCATTTGAGAGGTCATGAACTATACATCTTTCATCAATAAATTTGACAACCAAGTCAATCTTGGATAATGTTGAGATTGACAACATATTTTTCTTGATCCCTGGCACATATAAAGCATTTCAAATGTGAAAGAACTACCATAAACAGTAGTCAAAATGATCTTACCAACTCCCATTACAACATAAGAGGAGATTTTAGTGCATGCGATAGTATTCCCTATAGGGGTAAGCTCAAGTGAATTGAAGAAATTGCACTACAAGGTAATATGTTTGGTTGCCCCACTATCAAAGTACTGGGCAAACATCTGAGTCTACTACATACATATCTGCTCATGAGAAGATGGGTCATAGATATTGTACAACATTGGAGGGTCAAATAGACCCAACTCTGTATAAGGAGACTCGGGAGGGAGTGTGCCAGACATGAATCCAGATTACCTATATAGTCTTCTATTTTTCACCCGTACACATGACTCAGCCTCACCAAACTTCAATAGCAGAAACAGACTCATATAGAACCTAGAGAAAGTAATCTAAATTGATAACAAGAAATGATCAAAAATGAGATTTATAGTATTCATAGAGGGAGAAATCACAACCACATGAATCCACCAAGTCCAAAATAATATAGGTGTTTGTGTCTAAGATGGATGGGATGTCATAGTTTTCACCACCTTCCAAACTTAGGTGTCCTTTCCACCACTAGATGAAACACTACAGGGCTGGAAGGAAGGAAGGAAGAAGCTTTCTCTATCTTTGAGTCCATGGAGTAGAAGTGGAAACCCATTAATCTTCCTTCACCTATCATTTTTCAGTTGCCTATGACCCGCCCTATTATAAAAATCACCACCTCACCATTCCATGACCTCCTACGATTATGTGATGACGCACTAGTGTTGATATATTTAGGTAGTGGTGTGTGAACACACTAGGACCGTCGGGGCACTTTTTTCCCCTCTTTAGGAGGTTTTTTTCCACGACCTATATATACGCCTATAGGCCTAACGGGTTACTTATCTTTGCACATTCTAATGGTAATACATTATTTATTGTGTGTTGTGCTCCAAGTTTCTTCTTCTTCCTTGTGTTGTTCACGTGCTTCTGCAGACATCTAACTCCAACAATTGGTATCAGAGCAGGTCACTGCTTCATATAGGGCATCATCGACACCCCTAGAGTTGCAGTCTCAGAATCACACGAAATTTGATGAGCATACTCAGGGTGAATAGGAGATCAAAACATCTTTGCTTTGTGGTGTTGAAATCGCGATCTGAGGGCATCATCGACACCCCTCCAGTTGCAGTCTCAGAATCACATGAAATTTGGTGAGCATATGCACGGTGATTAGGAGATCAAAACATCTTTGCTTTGTGGTGTTGAAATTGCGATCTGAGCTCATTTCATCCTTCAAACGCACTATCACAGTGCTTGTGTAGGCTATTTCATCTTTTTGTGCCAAAGATATATATAGGTTTTGGTTTGCCAGTATGAGCATCTCAAAGTTTGCTACAGGTTTAGCAGAACTCGACAGGGTAATTCTGTTCAACTTTTTGAGATACAGTCAATTTTCTACATCAAGGTATTTTAGTCAGTGGCCATGGCTAAAAGCAATGATGTATTCCATATGTTGGCTGCTAAGGATAAATTGGATGGTACGAATTACCCATTATAGGCTTATATGATATGTCATGTATTGGTCGCAAAAGGACTATGGAATATTGTGCAGGGTGTTGAAAAACGTCCTATTACACCTACCAATACAGGTACTTAAGCTGATGTTGATGGCATTGAATATGTTGATATTCTTCAGATTCCTGTTCGTGCTACGATTTTTGTTGCACCTACTATGGAGCAAATTCATTGGGATGGAAGGGATGCTCAGGCACATGCATTGATAGCGTTGTCTATCAAACATGCCATTTCCTCACATTCGTTGTTGCAGAACAACTAAGGATTTGGGATACACTTACCACATTGTACCAGGCTAGGAATGAGGCTCGTGTTGCTTATCTCCAAAAATAGTTGGAGAGTGAGCATATGAATGAAGGTGATTCTATGGACAGATTTCTGACAAAGATCAAGGATTTGAAGGAATAGTTGATTTATGTTGATGAAGTCCTTCCTGATAGTTCACTTGTGCAGAATGTTCTGAATGGTCTTCCCGACTCATATCAGAGTTTTGCTTCTACTCTTTGTTTGATGATGAAAGGCAATCCAAATGCCTTAACATTTGAAGAGTTAGTTTTTATTCTATTGCAAGAAGATCAATCTAGGCAGAACAAGTCTATTATGCCTGTTGTAGATCAAGCTTTCCTAGCTAGTCAGAAAGGCAAAGGTAAATGGAGCACATCTACTAGTAAGCCGAAATCTGCAAATGCTACACATTTGAAGAAGGAAGATACAGATGAGAAGAAATCGAAAAAGAAGAAGTTGTTTTGAAAATACTATAAATCAAATGATCATGTCATTAAGAGCTATCTGAAATTGGCTGCTAAAGGGGCAAAGAAGAAAGAGGGTTGGAATGGCTGTTGTAGAGGCCTCTACACTGAAAATAGATTCTGCTAATCTTGTGCAGAATGAAGAATGGGCATTTACTATTATTTGCAGTTTTGACCCATCTTCTCAT
Source organism: Ceratopteris richardii (assembly GCA_020310875.1). Classification (NCBI taxonomy): domain Eukaryota; kingdom Viridiplantae; phylum Streptophyta; class Polypodiopsida; order Polypodiales; family Pteridaceae; genus Ceratopteris; species Ceratopteris richardii. The sequence goes on along the minus strand of CM035422.1, from coordinate 134,628,852 downwards.
GACTAGTGTATGTCTGCAGTAGACTTAGATGCCAGTATTTTGATAGTGGGGCAACAGAACATATTACCTCCCAACGCAGTTTCTTCACTTCACTTGAGCATGCCCCTACAGGGAATATTGTCACATGCACCAACAACTCCTCTTATCCTATCATGGGAGTTGGTAAGATCATTCTGACTACTGTTGATGGTAGTTCTTTCACTTTGTTATATGCTTTATTTGTGCCAGGGATCAAGAAGAATCTATTATCAGTTTTGGCTTTAGCCAAGATTGTCTTGGTTGTGAAATTTGTTGATGATAGATATACAGTTCATGATCTGTCAAATTGCGACATGATTATTGCTTTTGGAATTTTATGTTGCGGGATGTATAAGCTCATAGACTATGAAAAATCTATGAATAATTCAACATGTCAAGTACATGATTCTCAGGCTATGTCAGATGCAAAGCTTTGGCATCCACACTTTGGTCATATGAATTTTGCTAGTTTGCTATGCCTACATAAATCTGAAATGGTGTCCTCTTTGCCCAAACTTGAGGCACCTAGAAAACATGTCTGTGAAGGATGTATTTTGGACAAAATGCAATGCTCCTACTTTCCAAAAGTTCAGTTAGAGCTACTAAAAAATTGCAGCTTGTTCATAGTGATGTCTGTGGTTCTTTCCAGAAACCCTCTTTTGGAAACTATCTTTACTTCGTGACTTTCATTGATGATTTTTCTAGGCATGCATGGGGAAGCAAAGTCTAAAGTGTTCATGTGCTTCAAATAGTCTTTGGTTTTGGTTGAAAATCTGTCAGCATGTAAAATGGGCACCCTCCATTCTGATCAAGGGGGGGAATATATGTCTTCTAACTTTAATGCATTTTTGGCTAGACGTGGGATAAAGCATCAGTGTACAGTGCCATATACACCTCAACATAATGGATTTGTTGAACGGAAGAACATGTCACTCATGGAGATGGCGAGATGTATGGTCAAGAGTCAGGCTTTACCTCATAGTTTCTAGCTTGAGGTTGTCATGTGTGCAACATATGTACTTAATAGGTGTCCCACTAAAGCGTTATGGCATATCACTACATATGAAGCTTGGCATGGTCGCAAGCCATCTATTGCTCATCTCCATGTTTTTGGTTGTCTGGCATATGCATTAGTGCCTGAACAACATCACAAGAAATTCGATGATAAAGCAGTAAAATGTATTTTTGTTGGGTACAGTTCTAAAAGCAAAGGCTATCGTCTGTATCATCCATAGACTAAATACATTCTGGTTAGCTGTGATGTTGTTTTTGTGGAAGATCCTATTCAGCCTTTACTTTCATGTACGAAGGAGACATCCGTTAGCTCCAAAGGCATGTATGATACTTTGCTTCCTCTTTTTATACATGGACAGTCTACTACTGGTCCTAATGGGGCAACTTCTCAACCTTTGCAGGTTTCATGTGATGATGTAGATCATTCCATTTATGATGTAGATTTACATGATGCACTTGTTGATGAGAGAGCTGGTATTAAGGAGGCAAAAAATATGCCAAAATGGGTGGTGTAGACTTTGTGTGACAACAAATTAGATGCATCTCTATCATACCGTACTCGTTCAAGCTCTCATAGTGCCTCTTTTGCATCAGATTGCTATGCTATGGCTACCTCTAGTCTTTGTAATGAGCATGAGCCTGTTTCATTTGATGAAGCACAAAATTCTGAAAATTGGATGGATGCTATGCAATCTAAATATGATGCTATAATGAAGAACGGTACCTGGCCTTTATGTGACTTGCCTCCTAGCAAGAAGGCCATTGGCACTAAGTGGGTATACAAGCTTAAGCATAAGCCTGATGGAATAGTTGATAGGTATAAGGCTAGGCTTGTTGCAAAGGATTATGCTTAGGAAAGAGGCATTGATTTTGATGAGACCTTTGCTCCTACTTGTCGAATGACTACTGTTCGTAGCATCTGTGCACTTGCAACTCATCATGGTTGGAATGTACATCAGTTGGAAATTAAAACAACATTTCTGAATGGTGACTTGCATTAAGAAGTGTATGTTTTTCAGCCCTATGGCTTTGTGCAGAAAAGGCATGAAACCCAAGTGTGCAAGTTCAAGAAGGCATTATATGGTTTAAAGCAAGCACCATGTGCTTGGTATGAAAAGATGCATGCCTATCTTATTGCACATGGTTTTGAGAATAGTCCAACTGAAAGCACCTTATATATTAAGCGTGCTAATGATGTACTTCTGATCATTGTTGTGTATGTTGATAAAATGTTGCTCACTGGTCCTCATGAGAAGCATATTGCTGATTTTGAGGCTGATTTGCACATCATTTGAGATGTTTGATTTGGGGCATTTGCATCATTATTTGCGCATACAGTTTATGCACATTGATGGTGGAATGGCTTTGTGTCAAACAAAATATATTAATACATTATTGCAGCATTTTGACCTCGTAAACCTATTTCCACTCCTATTGAAAGAGGTTTATGATTGAGTCCTCATGATGCTGGAGATGCATTTGATGTTGTTCTCTATCAGCAGGCTATTGGATGCTTGATTTACTTATGCATTACTCAGCGAGATATTAAGTTTGTTGTTTCACAGATGAGCAGGTTTATGCATTGCCCAAGAGTTAAGCATTGGTAGGAAATGAAGCACATCTTTCGCTACTTGAGTGGTACCCAGCTACTTAGATTGTTTTATGCCAAGGGGGATCACTACTACCAGATTTACATGCTTTCTCTTACTTTGACTAGGTTGGTTTCCATGACACTCGTGTGTCCACTAGTGGCTTTTGCTTCATGCTTGGTAGCTCATGTATATCTTGGTTGAGCAAGAAGCAGCCTACTCTGGCCACTTCCAGTTGTGAGGTTGATTATAGGGCAGCTTTCATAGCGATTGTTGAGTGTGTGCGCCTCAAATGCAACATGAGCCTCATATCTTGCCTGGTATAAAATGATAAGTGTATATCCTCAATAGCCAACATACAAAATACACAATTGCTTTTGGCCATGGCCATTGACTAAATACCTTGATGCAAAAAAGTATATATATCTTGAACACTTGAATAAAAACACGCTATCGAGCTTTGCTAAACCTGTAGTAGACTTCGAGGTGCTTATACTGGCAAACAAACTTGTATATATGTTTGGCATAGAAGGAAAAAATTGCCTACACAATTGCTACGATAGTGCATTTTGAGGCTAAATGAGCTCCGATCAAAATTTTGATGCCACAAAGTAAAGCAACTTTGAAATCCTAATTGCCTTGAGTATGCTCACTTGTGTGATTCTAAGATTGTGATCGGAGGGGTGTCGATGATTCCCTAAATAAAGCAACAACCTACTCTGATACCATTGGTTGGAATTAGAGGTCTGTGAAAGCACACGAACAACATAAGGAAGAAGAAGAAGTTTGGAGCACAACACAATACTAAATGTATCACAAATTAAAAGTACAAAGATAAGTCACCCATTAGGGTTATAGGCATATATGCAAGTTAGGGAATAAAAACCTCTTAAAGATGGAGAAAAGTGACCCAATGGTCTTGAGTGTGTTCACACATCATTAGCAAAATATATTAGCATTGTACACATGATGACCATCTATTCTGTGATTTCTTAGTTGCCGATCGTGGTTGGAAACTGCATCAATTGGATATAAAGATAAATTTTTTGAATGGTGATTTGCAAGAAGAGGTATATGTGAAGCAACCCTTGGATTGGCCATCAAAGGTCAAGAGCATATGTTTTGCCACTTGCGTTTGTCCATGCTCTCTACTTGACCATTCGTGTGTGGGTAGTATGCATAGGACCTCCTATGCAGGACCTTGTATCTTGTGAAAAGATTATGAATCATTGAGTTGAAGAAATGTGTGCCTTGATCTGATGTGATTTCTATGGGGCAACCAAAGGAGGTTAGGATGAATTCAAACAAGAACCGAGCAATAGTAGATTCAGAACAATCTTGCATGGCTTGCACTTAAGCACATTTTGTTGCATAATCTGTAGCAACAAGTAGGTACTTTTCTTGCTCTGTCCATGCTTGTGGATAAATAGGCTCTACAAAGTCAATGTCCCAGTGTTCAAATGGCTGCCATTCCATAGACATGATCAGTGGACTATGGTGCCTCTTGGTAGGTTTAGGGTCATAGTGTTGATACACATTGCACTTTGCTATCCATTTGTGAGTATCCTTTAAGAGGGTGGGATACCAGAATCTGTAACTTAGAATTTTACCAGCCATAATGTATGTTGGGGGCTGTCTAGTCTTGATGCCTTCATGTGTTTCCTAGATAACTCCCACTATCTGGTATGGGTATAAACATCTTAGAAGTGTGTCATCATGCCCTTTTTTGTACAGTGTACCATTGATGTTATTGTAATCTTTACATTTAAGTAGTAATTGCCTTTTTTCTAGGGGAGTAGATCCTTGAGGAAAAACACCTTCTTTCAACAGTTCCTTGATCTCTTGATACCACTTAGATGAGCCTTTATTTTAAATTGTGAGACATCAAGGAAATCATCAAGAATCCTGACTCGTAGGATTGTTGGTGAAGTAATTCTGGACATGTGGTATGCCATGTGGAAATGCCTTGGCAAATTCGGATATCAAAATTAAACTCTTGGAATAGTAGAATCCACTTCCATATTTACCCCATGATTTGTGGTTTGTTGAGCACGTACTTCAGGGCCTGGTGATCAGAGATTATCGTGAACTTTACTCCTAGCAGGTAGTGTCAAAACTTTTGCAAAGAAAATACGATAGCTAAGGCTTCTATTTCTGCAGTGCCATAATTTTGCTCTACTTTACATAGCAATCAACTGGCATAATGTATGGGGTGATTTGTCTTATCATCTTCTTCAGGATGCACTAGGATTGCACCTACTGCCTTGAGGCTTGCATCCACATGGAAATGGAAAGGTTCGTCCCAATTAGGAGATTTCAATATAGGGGCCTGGGTCAAGCGTGATTTGAGGTTCTCAAATTCTTGTTCCTCTGCTTATATCAATTGGAATAGAGTAGTTGTTCCTATTGATTTGGACAAAGGTTTAGCGATATCTGCATACATTTGGATGAATCTTTGGTGGTAGTTAGTGTGTCCCAAGGAGGCCTAAACTTCTTTTTTGCATCTAGGTCTTGGCATTTTCATTTTGGCCATTATTTTTTCAAGATTGGGAGCCATGCCTCTAGCAGAGACCACGTGCCCTTGGAGGGTACCTATAGTGACCAAGAAGTGGCATTTGCTAGGATTCAACCTCAGGTTAGTCTCCTAACGTCTTTGGAAGATGAGAGCTAGGTGAGCCATGTGCTCCTCAAAACTCTTGACTAGAGTAATTTTCTTGATCCTTGAGAACGTGGAGAAATCATCCATAAATATATGTAGGGATCCTAGGAGTAAATTGCCAAAAATGATCGAAATGTCCTATTGAAAGTGGTTGGGGCATTTTGGAGTTCAAAGGCCATTTTGGTGTACATATGTTCCCCAGGGTGTGACCAACACTATTTAAGGTTGATCTTTAACTTGTATATTGATTTGGTTATATCCACTCTATCTGTCCATAAAGTTGTAGAGCGAGTGTCTTGCTACATCTTTTAGGACTTGTTCCAAAAATGGAGTAGGGAATCTGTCAGGAATGGTGATCTTGTTAAAGCCCATAAATCCATACATACTCTGATCTTGTTTGACTATTTCTTGGGTGCAATTACTATTGATGAGAGCCACTCAAAATGTTCTATTGAAAAAATGATTCCTGTGGCCTCCATCTTATCTAGCTCTTCTCGTACTGCCTCCATGTATTTGGGATTGAGGTGATAGATTCTTCCTTGTACAAGATTTGCATCTGGTGTTAGTGGGATAGTATGGATCTAGATTGTTGCTAAGATACCTGCTAGATCCTTGTAATTACATGCAAAAATGTCTCTAATGCTATGTAAGAAGGTGGTAACTTGGTGTAGTAGGATGGGTTCTTTCCATAACCACGAGCCCACTAGAACTGGATTTCCTTCCCCATCATCCCCGAAGTCTATTTCTCATATGGCTTGACCTGGTTTCGCTTGTCGTGTTGACTCATCTCCTCCCCTTCCCTTCATGTTTGAGCTCCTTGAAGGAGTAGGTTTCTTGGATTGGGGCTTCCCATGTTTGCCCCTATAGCCATCCATGGGGTATTTCATTTAGGGGTAATTGCTCATCCCTTCCTTCTTCTGTTGGGCTTGTTGTAGATGTATTAATGAGTTTTCCCTTGCTTCCTTGGTTGTCCTATTTTCCTCGAGTATCTTTTGTTCGACCTTGGCCCCTCTCTCTTGGCAAGTGACCATGTAGCACAAAGGGGAATCTGCTCCCATCCATCTTGGGAGATCTTCCTCTTCAAAAATATTGCTCAATCCAAGAGATTCAGGCTCATCCTCTTCCTTTGTTCAATCCATGAGCTAGTTGTGCCAATTTTGGTGAGGTCCAGGTCCACTTCTAGTTGTAGTTGCTTTATCTTCTCCTAATCATTTATCCACATATAGTCATATCCCCAATCATGGATGACTTTCGCGTGCCTAAACCAAGGTCATCCTAGGAGTAGTGGGAAATCTCTTATTTCCAGTGAAAGTCTAAGTATGAAAAAATTCGAGATAAACTTGGATCCTTGTGTTGTTAGTGCAACTCATTCCACTACTCCTATTGGCTTCACCCAACTCTGGTCTATCATCAATATTGTAAATTGTGCCTCCTTCATTGTGAAGAATCCTAACCTTTTCATTGTTGATTCTAGCATTAGGATGATTCTAGATCTACCATCTATAATTACTCCCAAGATCTCTTTCCCACCGATGTTGATTATGACTCGTAAACTATGATAATCAGTCAACGGGGCTTGTGCCATAAAGCAATTGCTTAAGTTGTTCTCTAGGGAGATCGATGCTCTAAGTGAGACAAAAATGCTTATCATTTCACTTTTGAATCTGGCATCCATGCACAACAGTTCATACATGCTTTCTTGATGATATGTATTTTTTAAGATTTGAATTACAGAGAGGGCCATGGTTGGTGTACTTTTGATGAGTTCTAGAATTTTAACTCTAAGCTCTTGCTATGCTATGTGATATGCATCTTTGATCCTTCTTTCTCTCAGCTCTTTCTCATTGTCGAAAAGTGCTCCTATAGGTTGGCTTAATGTTGAGTTATCTGGTCTTTGCACTTCTCTTTCCATCTTCTTCGTGAGACCTTCTTCTTCCACCCTTCAGTTCGTTCCTTTCTTGGCTTCCCCATCCTCCGTTCTAGGAGTTTCCTAGCTTGCTTCAACCACCCTATGAATGTCATGCTCTCCAGACTAGGCATCTGACACATATTGTTTCTCTGATGTCATCTAATTTCTATGTTCCTTACCTCCTCCCTCCTTATGTCTACCATCTAGGCCTTAGTCCTAACTTTTAATGGGAGATATTTCACAAAGTTGCACTACTTGAGTAGTTGGCGACCACTGTACTATGTTATTACAATCATTTTTAGGACTTTTTTATTTCTATCGGAAATTCATTTCATCTTATTCATCCATAACAACACTTATGACAAATCTGCTTCAAGGTAAAGTACCCTTTGCATGGAAGCAAGAGCAACAAGAAAGTTTTGATACTCTAAAGCAAGGTGTTTTAGAGGCTCCAATACTCAAAGTGGCAGATCTACAAAAACCATTTGAGTTGGAGAGAGATATTCGTAGCATAGCCATAGGAGATTCTTTTAGCTAAGATGGCAAGCCAATAACTTTTGAAAGCAAAAAGTTGAGTATTGCATATCACAATTGGCCAATACATGAATAGAAGTTATATGCAATGGTGCATGCTCTTAAAGTTTGGAGACACTATCTTTATGGTGGAGACCTTAAGGTATACACAAATCACCATACACTCAATTACTTTTGTAGTCAGCTAGATCTTCGAGACAGATAGGCTCCTTGGGTGAGTCCATGTAGGAGTTTCACATGGAAATCTTGTATAAAAGAGGCAAAGGGAATGTTGTAGCTGATGGATTATCATGAATAAAGTATCAAGTGAGCTTCACAATCCTAGAAATCTCATTGCTTCAAGAAATAAAGGAAGCACATATGGAAGATCCACACTTGTTACATATCATTAGACCCATTAGTGATGAGTATATTATATGAGACAAGCCAATTCTAGTTGTTTCTTCCCCTAGCAAAGCAAACAAGTCAAGTCTGTTACCGACTCAACATTATTTTAGTAGTTTCGATATCTAAATTCCAATTTCTCAATGGAGAATGAATATTCAAACAAAAAGGAAAGGTTTGCATACCAAAATCTTGGGATTTGAGAAGAAAATTCATGCATGATAGCCATGATCTTCTTTGTGCTAGGCATCTTGGTGTTGACAAGACTATTCACCTTGTTAGAAGAACATTTTGGTGGGTTGGATTAGCCAGAGATGTCCACACATATGTTCAACAATGCTTTATGTGTCAAGTCAACAAGCCAAAAAGGGTTAAGACACCAATTCTTTTACAACCTTTATAGATTCCAGAGCACAAATAGGATAGTGTATCCATGGATTTCATAGTGGGGTTACCTCAAACCCAAAGGAAGCGGGATGCTATCCTAGTAGTGGTAGATAGATTGAGCAAGATGGCTCACTTCATACCCATACAGGAGACGATAGAAGATCCATAGGTAGTGGAGCTATTTATCTAGCATGTCTTCATATTGCACAGGTTTTCGACATCCATAGTCTCAAATAGGGATGTTAGATTCACAAGACACTTCTAGAAGTTTGTATTTGAGAAATTGAAATTCTCATTAAAAATGAGTAGTGGTGACCATCCACAGATAGATGGTCAGACTCAGAGGGTCAATCAGATTCTAGAGAACATGTTGAGAGCATATGTGTTTGAGAGGCAGATAGATTAGGATAGTTATTTACCGTTTGGTTTGCTTATAATAATAGACCTCATAAAGTTATATAGATGAATCATGGCATAGATCCCACTGCTCCGAGTACCATAGGAATGCCAAAGAAATGTCCTAGTGCTTTGGAGTTCCTAGAAAATCCCCAAGAAAAATTAGAAATAGTTAAAGACAAGATCCAACAAGCAGTTAATAAGGCAAAAGAATATCCTGACACAAAGAGATCTTCTAAAGTCTTTGAGGAAGGAAATAGAGTTTTTCTTCAAGTGTGAGCTAAATCTACTTCACTATCCACACGGAATTGTACTTAGCTTTCAACAAGGTTTTGTAGACCTTGGAAGATAGTTGAGAAGCTTAGTGATGTTGCTTACCAATCACAGCTTCCTCCAGATTGCAAAGTCCATCCAGTGTTTCATGTCAGTAAATGTAGAAAGTATATCTCCAGGGAGGATAGTCTAATAGAGGGTATCATTTCTTTGCTAGAAAGTGACAACACATATCATTCTCTACATAGGAAACTAGATTGGAGATAGAAATGGTTGAGAAACCATGTCATCTAGGAGTATCTACTAGTCAGGAGAGGATTACTGCTCACAAACTCTACTTGGAAATCATAAGCTCTAGTTTGTAGGTACTTTCCCTCGTTCATCATTGAGGACAATGATCTTTAGAAGGGGGAGAGAGTGTTAGACATTGGTCTACAGAGACCATCTCATGTGTGTGTGGTACAAGGGCTAGTCATAGCCAAGGTCCCTAGCTCGGGAATATCCTAAGGATATTCAATGGTAATGGGAATGAGTGTTGCATGGTGGCCCTATGTCAACACTAGACCATTCCAGAGCATTGCTATTTTGAATACAAGGAGATATAATGGGTGGGAGAAGAGTTGCACAAACATCATTCACGTGTCCTTACTTTCAAGCTTTGAAAATGGTAGGGAACTCCTAAATTCTCTCTTGAAAGCTTGAAAATAAGAACACATGAATGATATGTGTGCAAATCTTCTCCCACCCTTTATATCTCCTTATATTAAAAATAGCAATGCTCTGGAATGATCTACTGTTGACATATGGCCACCATGCAACACTCATTCCCATTACCATTGAATACCTTAGGATATCCCTTGAGCTAGGGACCTTGGCTATAAATAGTCCTTGTCCCACACACACACACACACATGAGACGGTCTCTGCAAACCAATGTCTAACATACACATATACACTCACATACACACAAATAAATACACATGCATACACACACATACACATACACACGCATATACATACACACACATACACATATACACACATATACACACATATACATACACACACATACACAAACAGATACATACATACATATATGCACACATATACATACACACATAGACACTCGCGCATATAGATATACATAGTCACATACACTCCCATGCATACATACACACACATGCATACACATGCATATGCATACATACATACATACATACATACATACATACATACATACATACATACATACATTCATACACACATGCATACACACATATGCACATACACACACATGTCCATACACACACATACACATATACACACATATACATACACATCCATGCACACACTTGCTTCCGTTGGGTCTGTAATAATTCCACTATGAAATCCATGGTACACTCTCCGAGTTTTGCTTTGGAATTTGTAAAGGTTGTAAAAGACCTCGTGTCTTAATGCTTTCTACCTTGTTGACTTGGCACATAAAGCATTGTTGAACATATGTGTGGACATCTCTAGCTAATCTAGGCCATCAAAATGTTCTTCTAACAAGGTAAATTGTCTTATCAACATTAGGATGCGTGGCACAAGGAACATCGTGGTTATCATGCATGACTTTTCTTCTCAAACCCCAAGAATTTAGTACACAAACCTTTCCTTTCCATTTGACTATTCCATTCTCCATTGAAAAATTGGAATTCAAACTTGACTTGTTTGCTTTACTAGAGGAAGAAACAACTAGAATTGCCTTGTCTCGTATAATAGAGTCATCATTGATGGCCCTAATGATATGTAACAAGTGTGGATCTTACACTTGTGCTTCTTTTATTTCTTGAAGCAATAAGCTTTCTAGGACTGTAAAGCTCATTGGATATACTATTCATGACAATACATCAACTACAACATTCTCTTTGCCTCTTCTAACTAGGATTTCCATGTGAAAATCCTACATGAATTCAAAGAGCCTGTCTACCTAGAAGATCTAGATGAATACAAAAGTACTTGAGTGTATGGTGATCTATGTGTACGTTTAAGTTCGCACCATAAAGATAGTGTCTCTAGACTTTAAGATCATGCACCACTGCATATAACTTATGTTCATGTATTGGCCGATTGTGCTCTACGCTACTCAACTTTTTTCTTTCAAAAGCTATTGGCCAGCCATCTTGGCTCAAAGCTACTTCTATGGCTATGTCGCTAATATGTATCTCCTGCTCAAATGGTTATTGTGGATCTACCAATTTGAGTATTGGAGCCTCTAAAATAGCTTGCTTCAAAGTATCAAGACTTTCTTGTTGCTCTTGCTTCCATACAAAGGGTACTTTGCCTTGAATCAAATTCATCATAGGTAATCTTATTGACGAATAAGATGAAATGGATCTCCATTAGAAACTAGAAAGTTCTAAAGTTGATTGTAACCACCCCTCATTTTGAGGGGTAGGCCATGCTAGAACAAATGAGACCTTCTTGGGATCCATCTGAACTGCATCGACTGATACCACATGCCTGAAATACTCTATCTCTAGAAGAAATAATTGAATCTTATCAAGATTTACATACAACTGATTTTCCTTTAGCTTATTTAATACCAATCTTAAGTGACTTTCATGCTCATGTACATACCTACTATACACCAACAAGTCATCTACAAAATCCATAGCAAATTTTCCAATAAATGGACATAAAATATCATTCATTAACATCATGAAAGTAGTAGGTGCATTAGTTAAACCAAATGGCATAATTAAATACTCATAATACCCAAAACTGGTCCTGAAAACTATTTTACATGCATGTTGCTCCTTTACTCTAATCAGCTATTTTACATGCATCTTGCTCCTTTACTCTAATCTGGTGGTAGCCATTTTTTGAATCTATTTTACTATATACAACTACTCCACCTAGAGCATCAAGGATATCTCTATCTTAGGCATGGGATATCTATGCTTGATGGTAATCTTATTGAGTGCTTTGTAGTAGACAAACACCTTATAACATCGATCTTTCTTCTTCACCAAAAGAACCGGTGCTACAAAGGGTGAATAACTGGGTCTAATAAGCCATTTCTCGCAAACTTCATTTTCCTCTTGCAAACTCATCTAAAATGGCAATTGAATAGTTGGATTTGCTCCTGTTACCAATCGGATCCTATGCTCAATGTTCAATCAATCTTGAGCAACTTGATTGCAGTCACCAATCACATCTCTTGGAGATTTGGCTCTCCACATATCAGTTGTCGCCTCCTCTCGTGCTCAAACCGGTGAACATGTGAAGCAAGGTCTATGACTAGTCGTTTCCTAGCATGCCACTTTTTACTTACGACTACATCAAAACAAGCCAATCGTGCTATCTCAAAATCCAATCTTTCCTCATAGGACTAGATCTGGATGGATGGATCTCTACTCTTAGTATGCTTCCCATGAGCTAACTCCACTGTGTAGGCATTCTGTGATTGCAAAACATCTAAGTGTAACCTTTTGACAAGTGAAAGACCAAATGGCCACTGGGCACTTTTGTATATGTTCTTTAACAAAACATACAGTGGCCTAGTCAGCCATAGACTGTAAGTTTGACTGCATATGTAACACCTAAGGAATCTGTGTTTGTTCTCCCTTGTGTACTGTGTGTTTTCTGCATATTCTACAGGCCCTTTGCAGAGTATTGTGTGCAACATTTGGAGCTCAATTTTCTACTACTAGAGTATCATCGTGGAGCTCTCAAGAAGGAGAGTCCATTGTGATGCATCACCATTGAAATATTTCATGTATGTATGCATGTGAGTGTATGTATGTGTATATATGTGTATGTGTGTGTGTGCCTATGTGTGTGTATGTATATGTTTGTGTATGTATATATATGTGTGTACATGTATGTGGATGTGTGTATGTATGTGTATGTATATGTGTGTGTATGCATGTGTATGTATATGTGTGTATGTATATGTGTGTATGTGTATGTCTACGTGTGTGTATATGTGTGTGTGTGAGTGTATGTGTGTATGCGTGTGTATGCATATGTGTGTGTATGTGTATGTGTGTGTATGCATATGTATGTATGTATGCATATGCATGTGTATGCATGTATGTGTGTGTGTCTATGTGTGCATCTATATGTATATGTGTGTATCTCTATGCATGTGTATGTATATGTGTGTGTATGTGTATATGTGTGTTTGCATGTATGCATGTTTATGCATGTGTGTATGCATGTTCATGCATGTGTGTGCATGTGTGTGTATGTGTATGTGTGTGTATGCATGTGTATGTGTATGTGTATGTGTGTATGTGACTGTATGTGTGTGTATATGTGCATGTGTGTGTGTGCATGTATGTATGCATATGAGTGTGTATGTGTATGTGTATGTGTATGTGTATGTGTATGTGTATGTGTGTATGCATGTGTATATGCATGTATGCATGTGTATATGCATGTATGCATGTGTATATGCATGTATGCATGTGTATATGCATGTATGCATGTGTATATGCATGTATGCATGTGTATATGCATGTATGCATGTGTATATGCATGTGTGTATGTATGCATCCATATGCATGTGTATGCACGTGTGTGTATGTATGCATGTGTATGCATATGTGTGTGTATGTGTATATGTGTGTATGCATGTGTGTGAATGTATGCATGTGATTCTATGTGTGTGTACGTGTATGTTTGTGTGTCTAAGTGTGTATACATATGTGTGTATAGTGTGTATGTATATGTGTGGGTATGTGTATGTTTGTGTATGTTTATGTATGCATGTGTATGTATATGTGTGTATGTGACTTTATGTGTGTGTTTGTTTGTATATGTTTATATGTGTGTATGCATATGTATATGTATGTATGCATATGCATGTGTATGCATGTGTATGTATGCATGTGAGTGTATGTGTGTGTATATGTGTATGCATGTGTATGAATATGCATGTGTATGTATGCATGTGAGTGTATGTGTGTGTATATGTGTATGAATGTGTCTATGTGTGTGTATGCATGTGTATGTATATGTGTGTATGTGACTGTATATGTGTACGTGTGTGTGCATGTGTGAGTGTCTGTGTATGCATATGTGTGTGTATGTTTATATGTGTGTATGCATGTGTGTACATATGTATGCATATGCATGTGTGTATGTATGCATGTGAGTGTATGTGTGTGTATATGTGTATGAGTGTGTCTATGTGTGTGTATGTGTATGTATGTATGCATGTGTCTATGTGTGTGTATGTATGTTTATGTGTTTATGTGTGTATGCATGTGTATGTATATGTCTGTATGTGAGTGTATGTGTGCGCATATGTGTATGTGTATGCTTGTTTTGTATGTATGTATGCATATGCATGTGTGTGTATGTATGTATGTATGTGAGTGTATGTGTGTGTATGTGTGTGTATGTGTGTGTATGTATATGTGTGTGTATGTATATGCGTGTGTATGTTTATGTGTGAGTATGCATGTATATATATATGTATGTGTGTGTATGCGACTTTATGTGTGTGTATATGTGTACATGTGTGTATGTGTGTTTGTACATGTGTGTGTATGTGTATATGTGTGTATGTATGTACACATATGCTTGTGTATGCATGTGTGTGTATATATGCATGTGATTGTATGTATGGTGTGTGCCTATGTGTGTGTATGTGTATGTGTGTGTATGTCTATGTGTGTGCATGTGTAGTGTGTGTATGCATGTGTATGTATATGTGTACGTATATGTGTATGTGACTATGTGTGTGTGTATATATGTGTATGTGTGTGTATGCATATATGTGTGTACGTGCATATGTGTGTATGCATGTGGATGTATGTATGCATGTGAGTGTATGTGTGTGTGTATATGTGTATATGTGTATATGTGTGTGTGTATATGTGTATATGTGTGTGTATGTATATGTGTGTGTATGTGTATATCTGTGTGTCTATGTGTGTGTATGAATGTGTGTGTATGTATATGTGTGTGTATGTGTATGTGTGTGTATGTGTATGTGTATGTGTGTGTATGCATCTGTATTTATGTGTGTGTGTGTATTTATATATGTATGTATGTTAGACATTGGTCTATAGACACCATCTCATGTGTGTGTGGGGCAAGGGCTAGTCATAGCCTAGTTTCTAGCTCGGGGGATATCTTAAGATATTCAATGATAATGGGGATGAGTGATGCATGGTGGCCACATGTCGACACTAGATCATTCTAGAGCATTGTTATTTTGAATACAAGGGGATATAGGATGGGAGGTGAGTTGCACACACATCATTCATGTGTTCTTATTTTTCAAGCTTTGATGAGAGAATCTAGGAGTTTCCTTAAATGTTCAAATCTTGAATATAAGAATACATGAATAATGTCTATGCAACTTTCCTCCCAATATAATAATAGACCTCATAAAGTGAGGTAATGTCTCCTTTTGAGATGAACTATGACATAAATTCCAATGCTTTGGGTACCATAGGAATGCCAAAGAAATGTCCTAGTGCTTTGGAGTTCCTAGCAAATCTCCAAGAGAATTTAGAAATAGCTAAAGCCAAGATGTAGCAAGCAACTTATAGGGCAAAAGAATATGCTGAAAAGAAGATATCTCCTAGAGTCTTTGAGGAAGGAGATAGAGCTTTTCTTCAAGTGCCAGCTAAATTTACTTCACTATCCACAAGAAATTGTACTAATATTTTACCAAGGTTTTGTGGACCTTGGAAGATAGTTAAGAAGCTTAGTGATGTTGCTTACCGATTACACCTTCCTCCAGATTGCACAGTCCATCTAGTGTTTCATGTAAGTAAACTTAGAAAGTATATTTCCAAGGAGGGTAATCTAATAGAGGGTATTATTTCTTTGTAGGAAAGTGACAACATAGATCATACTTCAGATAGGATACTAGATTAAAGAAATGGTGGAGAAACTGTGTCATCTAGGAGTATCTAGTACCTTGGAGAGGATCATCACATATAGACTCTACTTGGGAATCAGAAGTGCTAGTTTGCAAGTGCTTTCCTTCACTGATCATTGAGAAAAATGATCTTTAGAAGAGGGAGAGAGTGTTAGACATTGATCTACGGAGACCATCTCATGTGTGTGTGGGACAAGGGCTAGTCATAGCCAAGGTCTGTAGCTCGTGGCATATGCTAAGGTATTCAATGGTAATGTCAATGAGTGTTGCATGGTGGCCACATGTCGATACTAGATTATTCTAGAGCATTGCTATTCTAAATACAAGGGGATATAAGAATTTGATTGACCCTCTCAGTCTGACCATTTGTCTATGGATGGTCACCACTACTCATTTCAATGGCACTTTCAGTTTGTCAAATACAAACTTCCAGAAGTGTCTTTTGAATCTGACATCCCTATTTGAGACTATGGATGTCCACAACCCATGCAATCTGAAGACATGCTAGATAAATAGCTTCGCTACCTATGGAGCTTCTATCATCTCCTATGTGGGTATGAAGTGAGCCATCTTGTTCAATCTATCTACCATTACCAGTATAGCATCCCACTTCCTTTGGGTCTATGGAGCCTTTGAAACATCTTACTTCAGAGTATCAAAACTTTCTTGTTGATCTTGCTTCCATGCAAATGGTACGTTGCCTTGAAGCACATTCTTCATAGGTGCTACTATTGACGAATAACATGAAATGAGTTTTCTATAGAAATTAGAAAAACAACGTCAGCAATTTGTGCACTAGTGGAGCCGTGATATCATGGTGGAATAAGGTCCTTAAGCTTCCATTTGGCTTCTCTCACTAGGAGACTCTCACTAGGAACTTCTAGGTTTTGATGCTCAACTAGAGCATCTAAAGTCTTTCTTGGAAGGTCACTCTCTATTGCTTCTTCTTTCTTGGAGCTACGTACGTGCTCCAAGTTGTTCTGAAGCATACTCTCTAACTGAGAGATCCTAGCACTCATGGTTTCTATGGTATCTGCACAGTGTTCAACCATATGCGCATCACCCCTAAGTGGTGAGGATGATCCTCAGTCCATGACTAAGAAAGATGTAGTAAAATTCTTTTTATGTTTTTTCATATTTTCTTTTTCTTTTTGTTTTTAGTATATGTGTTTATGTCCACCGAAGTTAAAGAGTGGTAGCAAAAAGTAACTAGCCACAAGCATTTGTACACAAGAATAACAAAAAAACAACACTTTTAGTAATACTTCTCTACTTTTATGTATAAATCATCTATGCATGTAAAATTTTTAGAATTTTGGAAGCATTTCGGTAGGAATTTGAAAATTAGAAAAATTTCAAATAAGTGCTCTACTGTTGGTGGGCACAAAATATACAACAATATAACCAAAGGGCACTACACACTCTAGAATACAAATCCACATACTTGCAGCATACATAAAATAGTAAGAATATCGGATGTTCCTACTTTCTCCTTGTACCTACAAAAGAAAATGCTACCATCCTACCTATACAAAATATCTAGAGTTTAAACAAGCACATGGGCAAACATATATGCATATATAATGTGCTATGCTTTTAAGATGCAAAACAATGCATAAAAAGAGAGTAGAAATGCATAAAATCAAGAGAAAAATTATCTTAAGTATTGAAATTCCATGTGCAGGTGTGATGCAAGTACTGAAAATGATTGCTATGTAGCCCTCTCGAGTCTTCAAGTTGATCTCAATCCTCCTCACATCAAAAAGTGCTTCTACAAAAGTCATTGACAGCGGACAACCAACTTTGAACCTTCACACAGGTGGGTAGAAATCACCAAATGATACCTTCCAACATTGTTCGCGCCAAAATTGGGTGTATATGGCCTCCTCTTTTCCTCTTGCCTCCAACAACAAGAGAAGAGAGTCTATGATCTCCCTCTCTCTCCCTCTCTCTCTCTCTCCCTCTCTCTCTCTCTCCCTCCCTCTCTCTCTCTCTCTCTCCCCTCGTAGGCAGCTGAGCGGTTGTTCGGGCAGCATGCAACCCCCTCTGTGGGGAACCTTGTGTGTGCATGCCTTCTTGGGGGGGTTTGAGCTCCTCTCAAGGGGCTCCCTCCCAAGCCTTTTTTTTTTTAACTCCTTGATGGCGATCTTACAACCCCTAAACACATGCACGATGATGATTTGTTCTAGCAAACGACACTCACATGAGATTTTTCTCCAGAAAAAGATCTAATGGCTCTAAATACCAATTGTAGGAAACTCTAAATTCTCTCTTGAAAATAATAACACACGAATGTTGTGCATGCAACTCTCCTCCCATCCTTTATATCCCTTTGTATTCAAAATAGAAATGCTCCAGAATGATCTAGTGTCGATATGTGGCCACCATGCAACACTCATTCCCATTACCATTGAATACCTTATGATATCCCTCGAGCTAGGGACCTTGGCTATGACTAGTCCTTGTCCCACACACACATAAGATGGTCTCTATAGACCAATGTCTAATAGCTTATGTGCATGTATGCATGTGATTGTATGTATATGTATGTGCATGCATGTGTGTATATATGTATGCATATGCATGTGTATGCATGTGTGCGTATGTATACATGTGAGTGTATGTGTGTGTGTATATGTGCATGTGTGTGTGTGTCTATGTGTGTGTATGTATACATGTGTGTATGTATATGTGTGTATGTGTGTGTATGCATGTGTATGTATGTGTGTATGTGTGTATGTATGTGTGTATGTGTGTGATATGTGTGTATATGTGTGTGCATATGTGTGTGCATATGTGTGTATGTATGTGTGTGTATGCATGTGTATGTATGTATGCAAATGCATGTATGTAAGTACCTTTATGTGTTGGTATGTGTGCATCCTTTGGTATGCTCTCTCTCGCTCTCTCATCGAATCCTGACACAGATATGTCGGAAGAATTATAGTTTCTTTTGTATGTGTAGGATGTTGCGACACAAGGAGTTTGCCAGCATCTCTAGTAGCCTTGCTATAGTGCAATGCTACTAATGATGTTAATTAAGCACCATCGCATTAGTGATGGTCATTGTCACTTATGTGATGAGGCCTTTTTTTTCTTATGCATCACTACGCCCCCTTTTTCCTTGTAGTATATATATATATATATATATATATATATATATATATATATATATATATATATAGAGAGAGAGAGAGAGAGAGAGAGAGAGAGTTACACACCTATATATATGTGAAATGCATTGCTAGCCTATGACACTTTTTGTGATGACCCCTCTTTTTTTTTTAATGAGCATTGTGTATGTGACACTCCATATAGGAAGCATCGCATAAGTGATGCTTCACATAAAAAAAAAAAAAAGGTGTCGCTATGGCTCCCATTCTCTTGTAGTGTTTCTACCAATACATGAATGCCCACAATGGGTAATAAGTGCCATCTAACTTATCCTCAACAACCAACATACAAAATGCATCATTGCTTTCACCCATGGCCAATGACTAAATACCATGATGTGGAAAATTCACTGTATCACAAAAAGTTGAATAGAAATACCTTATCAAGATCTATTAGACTTGTAGTAGACTTGAAGGTGCTTGTACTAGTGAACCTAATCCTGTATATATGTCTAACACAAAAGGACAAAATCGATTGCAGATTCATTATAGTATGCATTCAGAGGACAAACGAGCTCAAATCAAAATTTTGATGTCAAGTATGCTCACCAATTTTTTGTGTGATTCTGAGATTCTAACCAAAGGGGTGTTCAACAACCTTCTTTGATACCAATTGTAGGAGTTCAAGGTATACAAAAGCACACAAACAACAAAAGGAAGAAGTAGAAGCTTGGAGAACAACACAATACTAAATGTATTACCAAGTGAATGAACAAAGATAAGTGACTCATTAGGGTAATAGAGGTATATACAAGTCAAGGGAAAAAATCTTCTAAAGAGGGAAAAAGGTATCTCTCTCTCATGCACAAACTCACATGAATGAATACTTTACCTAAGAACTCTACTTTTGATCGTCACAGAGCTTCCATAATTCACTCATTTTGAAGTAGATTGCGTGAAAATGGGTGAAAGGGAAGAGTACATGTCTATTTGCTCATTAATCTTAATAACCAATTCCAAAAAAAGATTCAGAACTATTCAAAATTAGATTTATGTAAAAAAAGATGAAGATGATGATGCGTGTTCCTAGAACTAACAATATGGCTACAAAGGATGATAAAGAGTGATTGTGTGCACCTCGTCTTTGCATACAAACTCAAAATTTACATCTTAATCACTCAAAAAAACATCATGCAAACATCGAAATTTTGATCAATACCTAGCAATGATTTGACCCTCTTGAATATGTGGTAATTAACCTAAAAAAGCCTTTCATTTTATAAATAGTAGTGGCCAAGACACCTAATAGTGCTAAATATTCAATGTAGCTCCATGAGTTTGAAATTTTTTTTTAACCTTTCTGCACACAAGGTATACTAGGTTATTAGCGTTGTTGCATTTTATTGCACCCCAACGTAATTTCCTATCAAGAATCTATCTAGTTTTACAACTTATTTGCAATATTCTAGAGGCATATGCAACCAAATATGTAAAAATATAGGCAACCAAATATGAAGTTGTTGTGGAAGGACTCCATAGCCTCCACAACTGAACAACTAATCAACTAAGAAATCTAAGAGAATAAAGTAGCAAGGGCACACACTAGGAAGAGAGATGTGTTTTCTCACAACCCCCATGATGTTTCCACCCAATGAACCCCTCCAATATATAGCTCCTAGTCCAAGGGGGTAAGTCCCTCTCAAGAGGACATGTGTACCTTCCATCACATGGGTCCCTAAGGTGTTCACATGGTTTCCAAGCTTAGG
Source organism: Ceratopteris richardii (assembly GCA_020310875.1). NCBI lineage: Eukaryota > Viridiplantae > Streptophyta > Polypodiopsida > Polypodiales > Pteridaceae > Ceratopteris > Ceratopteris richardii. The sequence goes on along the minus strand of CM035422.1, from coordinate 134,607,921 downwards.
AAATCACATGAAATCACTGGCTTCTAAAAGAAGGCTCTCCAAGCTCTCATGTACAAACCAAGTGGCTAGGAGAAGCTTCCAATTAAGCCTAAGGTACTCAACCTTAGAGAATTAGCCCTAAGGTTCAAGACCCATCTAAAAAGGGTAAATAAACCATAAATCCCAAGGGTTTCACACCTAGAAACTCAAGGGTTCTACCCCTTAGACCCATGTAGTTATACAACATTCTCCCCCCCTTAAAAGCATTTCCGTCCTCGAAAATGAGTGGAGACATATACCTTGGGGTATTCCCCCGTGCTCCATGATCAATCTCAAAGATCATGGCCTTCATCTCTCTAATTCGCCTCTTAATTCAAAAGAGTGATTTCTATCCTGAATGAATATTTATAGAGGATAATCCATGTGTGGTCTGATTCCCTGCCCCAATCATTCAAAGTTCCATCTAGTTTGCATATAAAAAAGAAGTGAGTCGAATGCAAAGTATGGAAAGAACAAAAAGGGCGGAAGAGAATATCCCTGCCTATTTCCTTTGTTTAAGCCATGTGCCATCTAGATCTCCAAAGCTCAAACATGTGGATTAGGTGGACTCAAAGTGACTTCAACTACTACCTTGGTCCATCTCTTTGCACTACTAGTGTATGAACCTAGCAAAATAGATGAATGCTATTTAAGGTTTCCTTATCAGATTCATCTCTCAAGTTAGAATCCAACTTGTTCTAAAAGGAAATGAATCTTACATAATCCTTGCCCAAATCACTCTTGTTTAGTGAAATGGGTGGATTTTCTTGTTTGCAATTCGCCTCCAATAATCTAAATAGAGGGGAATTTCATTATTTAATCCCTACCTAACCAATAGAATGGTAAATGTGGATTATCTTTCTAATTCTAAGAGGATACAACATCCTCTTTATGTTCAGAGAGAATAGCTTACCAAAAGTGGGTTTAATGTTCTTTCAAAACTTTAAGTAGTTTTGAGCATCCACTTTAAGGGACTAGAATCCATAGGGATTAATCTAACTATTGTAGACTCCAATTGATTGAAAACTATTTTACTTGTTCTTCCAAAAAGATTAAGAACTTTATAACTACGTCCCAAGATGGGAACTCATAGTGTAAAAGATCGTGTTATCTTTAAGGTCATAAGTAAAAATAGATTATTCCAATCATTTCTTCAATGCTTAATCTTTAAGGATTTTTAGTTGGATCTCAAACCTTATAGGTCTTCTTGATCCCAGAGTTCTCTCCCTTATATTCTAGATCAATTAAAGATGTCCTATGTTGACATCTTTCTTATTCTTCAATTGTCTTGAAATATCAAGTATCCAAAAGATGCTCTTACTGAGATTTCTTTCAAGCTTGGTCTAAGATCATTTTTATGTTCCTTGAATTTCAAGTCATACTTTGGCATGAAGCTTTTAGAGCTTCATCCTTTGGAGTTTACCTTCAAACTCAACGAAGTTGATCCTCTCGTTTTTTCTATTTCTCTATGAAAGATAGATAAGATCCTTTCGTATCTTGTTAAAATAATTCTTCACTCCTTTGAGAGGATAATTGAAGAAGATGTCAATTCCTAGACATTGTCTTCCTGACGTATTCCATTGGATCATGAGTCCCTTTTTCTTCTGGCCATCAAGAAAAAGTACTCAACGAGATTCAGTACCCAGTGTCCCATACCAATGGGTTCCTCATCCAATCCACATAACTTTGTCTCTTTACTTTCTCACCTTTTCTGTCCTTATAAATGCCCTTCATACAATGGTACCAAATTTATAAGAGCAAGGACTAAGGTGCTTAGATTATACCACCTCTAATCTTACTTAAATATTTGGTTAACCATTAATGTGGTGTGGCTTATCTTATCAAACTTTAAGTTTGACTTGATCTTTGCCCTACTTGGGTCTTTTGGCTTTCTTTTCTTCTTTAGCCAAAATAAGAGATAAGACTAGGTCTTTCTCAAATAGATCCCTTCATCCTTCAAAGCTTTGCCCATGGGTTTTACTTAGGGATCTAGCTATTATGCTTCATACAAGAAGTCATATTCTGTATGTTATGTTATCCCTATGAAGCATCAAAGTATCTTTAGGTTTATCCTTTATAGTTCATCCAACTTCTTTTCCTGACCCACTTAGGATTTATACAATCCTTATGGTGTATGCAAGCCTTCTCTTGCATTGGGGTTCTTTGAGAATTCCCAATCTTTGAGAACTTCATTTCATTGGAAGATGTAATTAAAGATATATGAAGTACTAGAATACTAGGAAGTACTTCAACTTTATCTATTTCTTGCATATCTTTTACCTTGCAATACCCTATTTGGTCTTTTCAAAGCATAAGATACAAGTTTTGGGGACTTTCTCCCCTCCTTAAGAGTTTTCGTCCTCGAAAACTACCTGAGAGTAAATTGAAAATTGTGCTCTTTTAGAAGTATTTGAAAGAGTTTATTTTCAATCTTTTATTGTCCTTCCTGGTTAAAAGAACTATTCAAAGCTTTTAACTTTCCTCCAAGCATGTTGAACAAATATCACAAAGTTTCAAGTTTGGATTACCCATAATTTTGATGTCCCATACCACCGAATCTATTTAAGTGTTAGTGTAAACCTAGATGTCCCATACCATCCGGCTTACACTTCCACTTTAGTAAAGGTAACTTGTCTTGGATCTTTGGATCAAACCTTGTTTTAGTCTAATCAAGTAAGAGCTATTTCTTCTTAGACTTGTAAGTTTCATTTTTCATTGTGAAGCATAACAGTCGCTTATGTCACACTGAAATTTTAACTTAGCAAGTTTTACTTGTAATTTCAACTTGACATGACTAGTCTCAAAAATTGACTTTTCAATTATTCCTTGATTCAGATATACTCTACAAGAATCCCTTTCATGTCACTTGATGATAGAGCTAGTTTATATCTCAACTAGATATCATCTTTTTTGACATAATGAGTAATCTGAGAAAGAATAATTGGTTTGCCAATCACATCTTTATATTGAAGTAGATGGTACTACCATTTACCATTTTGAATAGTCTTCTACTTCTAGGACATTAGAAAATGGTAATTAGGGTTTATTAAGACCCTTGAGTCTTACCTTCTCTTCATGCTTTGCATTTGTTTGGAAGAATAGTGTAAAGCTCCAAATAGTTATGTAGTTCTTTCAAACAAAGAACTTTCTTGATCAAAAGCACTAATACTTTCATCTTCCAAAACTAAGATTCTATTATACCATATTTTCTCTTCCTTAGAGCTTTGAGAAGATAGTGCTCTAAGTTACCATCATTGTTCTAAGATACTTTCAACTTGACATGACTAGTCTCAAAAATTGACTTTTCAATTATTCTTTGATTTAGATATACTCTACAAGAATCCCTTTCATGTCACTTGATGATAGAGCTAGTTTATATCTCAACTAGATATCATCTTTTTTGACATAATGAGTAATCTAAGAAAGAATAATTGATTTGCCAATCACATCTTTATATTGAAGTAGATGGTAATACCATTTACCATTTTGAATAGTCTTCTACTTCTAGGACATTAGAAAATAGTAATTAGGGTTTATTAAAACCCTTGAGTCTTACCTTCTCTTCATGCCTTGCATTTTTTTGGAAGAATAGTGTAAATCTCCAAATAGTTCTGTAGTTCTTTCAAACAAAGAACTTTCTTGAACAAAAGCACTAATACTTTCATCTTCCAAGACTAAGATTCTATTATACCATATTTTCTCTTCCTTAGAGCTTTGAGAAGATAGTGTTCTAAGTTACCATCATTGTATCGTGGTTTTAAGAGAGAAAATTTTTGTATTACTACCTTAAGTCTATGGCCTTGTTGATTAGGCCTGCCATGGGCTTTTATGGAATTTAAAATTCCATAAGAGGGATTTAAAGCTTAAGGTATTTTTTTCAAGAAGTTAGGAGTATTTGGCTTTTAATTACTAAGCCAAACATAAAGAAATTAAATGGTTTATAGTGGCCAATTGGCCTCATCACCATTATTCCTAGAAACAAATAAAATCAAATCTTATTTAAACTGAACTTCAAGAACTTAATCTCCCTCTCAACTCAAAAACCCATGTAATATGTTCCATGTGCATAGTGCTTGCCAAACGTTTACACCTTTATTGAAAAAGGTGTAGCATGCATAAGGTTCAGAAGTTGAACCCCTCCTTAAAGCATGCAAAAGTTCCAATTTAGAACTTTGTTTATTCAAAGGATGGTGCAAAAATTTCCGTGCATCTTTCTTTTTGTGCATCAAAGTTGCCATAATGCATGACCATATTTATGCACAACGACAAATAGGATCACCTGAATCTATGCATCCACTTCATAGTCATGTCTATTATGACATGTATTGTATGTTCTTTAATTTGCAAGGAAAAGAAAGAGGTGCAAATACTTACCTGGAAATTAAGCTTCGTCCATCCCTTGACTTTATTTTAGTGGTCTCTTAGTGATGAAGTAGGCTTGGGCCATCGCACTCCTTCCCTTCCATCTTGATACTTTATGCATACTTGAGTGTTCTCATGGTGATGAAGTAGGCTTAGGCCATTCCATCTCATCCAATATTAAAGTTGTCCTTGGGCATTTTAATACTTACTTGCATGCCCATATGTGTGGTTTTTACCTTTGAAATCATGCATTTTTAAAGTGTAAATTCGCTATGCATAGTTAATGGACGTCATGCACATGTTTCCATTAACCTTGGAAAAGGATTTTTTCATAAAGAACCACGTTCTTATAGATGGATGTGCTAGTACTTTGCAATTTTTTTTTTCCCTTTATGTAGGAAAAGTTCTCAATAATGCCATAAAATAAAAATATGCATGGCCTTGATATTTATGAAGAGACACTTTCTCTATACTCTTTCCTCGGCACATAACTAATGAGTAGATGAGTTAAAGGAAAAGAGCTCCAAAAAATAATGCCAAATGTATTCACTTAAAAAATAGGGAAATAGAATATACAAAGAAAAAGAGGCAATGAAAAAAAAAACTTCCCTAAATGCCTATGTGATGAAGAGACTCCATGAATTCTTCATCATCCATTGGTCATGCTTCAACCAAGCATCACTCATTACCTTGCTTCCATTCGTTATTAGGTGGGTATAAAGGTTGTCAAAGAGTTTAGCTTCACGAAGATAAATGCCCAACGAAAAGAAGCTTGAGAGTCATTTCCAAAACAACCCGAATCTGACGGAGAGGAGGGAGAGCCGTGTGACCACCCGCTAGGCTAAGGACTCAAAGAGGCCTTCACATTGCCTTGTTCTCAACTCACAGGCGGGTAGACCCAGCTGGGTGGCTCATGCATGTGTGAACAGAGCTACAACATTCTCTGATCTCAACCTATTCTTTGCCGTGATCGTATGTGCGCATAGAGTGCTATAATCCCACATGAGAGGTTTTTTGCACAGGCGTCTCTCCATATAAGAAGAAGCATGAAGTACTTTCATTTCATAATAGAGTGAGCGCGTTGAGTTGATCCCCAGACGTCGACACGCAATTGCGTGTGTTGGGCTGCAATCAGAGCGATGATGGCGCGTCTTTAGATCTTTGCGGGCCATGTGGTCCAGGCCATACATGGCTATACTGCCAGACCGCTCAATCATAAAGGGGGGGGGTCACATGGGTTGCATTTTGCTTCTCTAAAAACAGAGAAGATGCACTCCCCTCAATGGCCTGCAAAGCATTAACATGCCCACGCGAAGGGATTCCAAAGGATGAAGCCCACACGAAGGAATTACTGGAAGAAATTCTAAAGGATGAAACTGCAAAGGAAATAAAGCTTAGCTCTGATACCACTGTTGTGGAAGGACTCCATAGCCTCCACAACTGAACAACTAATCAACTAAGAAATCTAAGAGAATAAACTAGCAAGGGCACACACTAGGAAGAGAGATGTGTTTCCACCCAACCAACCCCTCCAATATATAGCTCCTAGTCCAAGGGGGTAAGTCCCTCTTAAGAGGGCATGTGTACCTTCCATCACATGGGTCCCTAAGGTGTTTACATGGTTTCCAAGCTTAGGAAATCACATGGCTTCTAAAAGAAGGCTCTCCAAGCTCTCACGTACAAACCAAGTGGCTAGGAGAAGCTTTCAATTAAGCCTAAGGTACTCAACCTTAGAGAATTAGCCCTAAGGTTCAAGACCCATCTAAAAGGGGTAAATAAACCATAAATCCGAAGGGTTTCACACCTAGAAACTCAAGAGTTCTACCCCTTAGACCCATGTAATTATACAACAGAAGCTATACTAGGTTATTTGGGTTGTTGCATTTTATTGGACCCCAAGGTAATTTCTTATCAAGAGTCTATCTAGTTTTACAACTTATTTGCAATATTCTAGAGATTTTTTGAAAAACTTCCATGTTATCTCAAATCTTATCGTCTTTCCAACTTTTTCTCTATTTCTATGCATTTCACGTGCATGCAATATTATTACACTCTATGTAACAATACCTTGTGCTGGATTTCCTTGACAAAATTCTTATTTATGTACATATTTTTGTCTTTCTTCCACATGATCATCCTTCTAGATGTTGTCAATGCACATTTCTGCAATTTGGTCTGCATATGTGAAGTATGACCATGGCTAATTAATGGGCCCTTAATTGATATCAGCAATGAGGCTATCCTACATTATTTCTATATCAACCACAACTCCATTGCCCCAACCAACTATATCAACTACAGCTCCATTGCCCCGTCCAAATCCTCTTTCATTCCAAACGTGAATACCATGCCAACTATTCATAATTTGCACCAACTCACACACATTGCGATGCTTTTATGAGATGTAGACAATTACTATACTAGGTTCTCCTCAAAGCTTTGGTTTCGAAATATGACCTAAACATGATCAAAACATTATAGTAGTCTCTCACACAACCTTGCGACTTGTCCAACTCAAGCCTACTTGCAAATCATAACATGGTATGTAAATGCTGATTTTGTTGACAATATGTCTATTAAGATGATTGATTCATTTTCCACTTGTTTACCATCCCACACGGCTATGGATATGCTTTGTATGGCCCTCAACATAACTAGTCGACATGGGAGAGAAAAATGTCTTGCTTTTTACTGGTTATCATCAACCATCGTGCAAACCCATTATCATCAACTATTTCGAGACCCAAGTGATGAATGATGAATGGAGTCAATCTGGCTACTAAGCATCTATATGAATTCAACACTATGTGAGAACAAAGAAGAGCAGACTAAAGAAATATGCCCTTTGAAACATCATCACTTTGATGAAAAAATATGGTTAAAAATATACCACATATGATCGAACATCCAAACCATCATCATGTTGTTAACATCATGCTCAGCATATATTACTCCCCTATCAAGAGATCACTTATTATACACTACTTGTCTTAGAACAACTCTAGAGGGTGAAAAAAGGGCATAATACCATGGGACCCCTCGTATCTCACAAAACTAGACTTCGACTGCCTGAAGATGACACTAACTCTAGAGGGTGAAAGGGCATAATACCATGGGACCCCTCGTATCTCACAAAACTAGAGTTCGACTGCCTGAAGATGACAGTCATAAAGAATTGTCCAAAGGCTACTGAAGATGACAGTCATAAAGAATTGTCCAAAGGCTACTTGTTTAAGAACTGTTTTTTACATTGACCTAGGACTCACAACTATCTTATCGTAGGAGGAGTTGAACCCTCGCCCCCCCTTTAGAGGGGAAAGGCTCAACCAGGGAGCCTAACACGCGAATTAAGAGAAAAAAAAGGAATAATTTGACGACTGACTTCGTGACACGCCATCGATCCATAATGAGGGGGTTGAAGATAGCTTATTGGTTTGCATCAGCGAGGAACAGTGCGCTGTAATTCTACATATATCTAGCTTTTCTTGCACAGGTTGTACTCATTGTCGATTCGTCGTGCGCTCATAGTTCAAGTCCAGGATCGTCTTATTACAAGCTATGGCGGCTGGTGCAGGGCGCGGGAAGGCAGCGGGAAAGAAGTCAGTTTCGAGAAGTTCTAAGGCGGGCTTACAATTTCCTGTTGGCAGGATTGCCAGATTTTTGAAAGCTGGTAAATACTCTGAAAGAGTAGGTGCAGGAGCTCCTGTTTATCTCGCTGCTGTGCTCGAATATCTGGCGGCTGAGGTTAGAACTTGAGATTTCTTCTGTGCTCTTCCACGTTTACTACCGCATCTATGATGCACGTTGTTGTAGCGTGCTCGGATAAATTTGCACTTCCATCATCCTACGTTTTGAAGTGTGGTTTTCACTTCTGAGTTTCTTTTGATGACATTTTATAGGTTCTAGAACTTGCTGGAAATGCATCTCGGGACAACAAGAAAACTCGTATTGTACCACGTCACATTCAACTTGCTGTGCGGAATGACGAAGAGTTAAGTAAATTGCTTGGCCACGTTACTATTGCGAATGGTGGTGTGCTTCCCAACATTCAGTCTGCACTCTTGCCCAGTAAGAAGATGGGATCGAAAGGGGAATCTGCGGAAGTGTAGGTTTCTTAAACATCTACTGGTACGGTGTTTCTTAACACCACCAACATATGGGTTTTCTTCGTCGCCTTTGCGTGATCCCTGGATCTACGAACATCTCTGTTACTTCTTTATGTATCTCTTGTACATACGGTATCGACAGGATAACGGCGGTGTATATTGGTGCCTCTTAGCAAGAGGCTCGTTTCCACATGCAGATATCGTCGGTGAGGTGCTTGAAATTGAAAGCATCTGCATGTTCGTATTCGCTATACGCAAGGTCATATATGTATGTGGGAGATTTTTTCTGTTTAGTTTCTTTGTTCATGTATATTATTATGAATTTGCATCTCTTTATTTGGAATAATAATGATGATATGGAGAAATCACGTCTATGTGAAGGTGAATGATTAGTGTGTACCTCTTTATTGGTGCTTCTGAGTTGTTCTCAGTGAGGGGGAGGGGGCCGGTTTGTTGAGCTGCAGCGTGGTGGATTTTGTTGCATTGTTTATCCATGTTCTAGTAAGTGGGCTGCCACAAACATCGTTTGATGTTGTAGTGCATGCGTGTGGGTGTAGGGGCTGTTGGAGCTCCTTTCCTGCAGTGATATGGAGTGGATTGCTGCTAGTAGAATCAATATTTCCTTCACAATATTCTGGCACTTCTTTGTCATTACAGCTTTAAGAAGTGCCAGAATATTGTGAAGGAAATATTGATTCTACTAGCAGCAATCCACTCCATATCACTGCAGGAAAGGAGCTCCATCCCTGACTCAAAAAATTCCAAATAGATAAAAGAAAAAGACATTTTGCTTTGGCAGCTCCTCTGCAATGATAGTCGTAGATCTATTCTTGATGATGTTGTTGTTTAATACAAAAGATTCATTGAATTTTTCAGCAGTTTCTATTATGACAATGTGTGTTTTTAGTATGATCTAGATCTTTTGTGAAGGAAGTAGTATCTGTATTGTTGAGCTCTTGTTTCAAGGGTTGAGTTTGTGTTGTTGAGCTTGTGCCATTAAATTCTATTTTTTTGAGCTTTCTTTCAGTTCTATGGCCTCTGAAGGCCCTTTTCTCTGATGGTAGTCTATAGCATTGGCTACCAAATGGACTGCTACAAGTAGCATCAATGTTTTCTCCACTGTCGTTGTATTTATGTGGCAGTCTCATTGTACTGTTACTGTTGATGCCATTTTTGTCATATATGTGATTTGTGATGAAGAGGTGGTGTGTCAACGGACTATGTTCTTCATAAGTTTCTTGCTGTTGGAGTTTCTTTTAAGCAGTGACAGCCTATTTCGTCTGCTATTATACAGTGGACTGCTACAAGTAGCATCAATTTTCCTTCAGTACTCCTTTGCATGCACACATGCATGCGTGTACATTTTTTGTGGATGTATGTGTACATGCATGCATGAATAATTATTTTTAGCAGTGTGGCCAACATTGAGGTTTGAAATAATCCTTGCTTTATCATAGTTCAAAAATTAACCTATCATATACGTGCTGATTTCAAAGGAAATGAATAAGATAATATTCCCCCTCTCCCCCCTTCTTAAAAAGAGAGCTTATTTCAGGGAGGAATTTTAATGATAAATTTTCTGGGATAATACTTCGTCTTCAATATGCTAGTACGATGGATCTAACCGCTAACATTTGATGAATATGATCAGACTTTTGTGGGCTTAAACGACAGCATGAATTTTAAGGTACTGTGAGGTGTTTTCTAATTGACAAGGTAAATATATTTGATTTTAGACTAATTGTATTATTGACTGGATTGTGATTTGATCTTTATGTAATTTGAAACAAACTGGACTTCTTCTATGAACCTAAAGACATAAACACACTCATTGTGCAGACAAGATTTTGTTGTTCAACTGCTGACTACACAGATGGATCCTGAGCGTTGACCCCCGCAAAATAGCAATGCCCCAAAATAGCCCAACTTTGAGGGTTGCACGTACAGAGTGAAACATGGGTTATTCTCAAAGCATTGGAAGTTCAGATTGACACCACTAGTGCTCCTAGAAAGTTTGAAATGAACTTGAATAGTAGTGGAATTGATTCATCATTATGAATAAAAGAACACCTCAAAACATGTGGAAGGGTAGGCAGATAAGAATGGCAAGCTAAGCAGGTTCACACATATCTTTGCTTTGTGCATAAATAATCAAGGGGTTTGCTTGGAGCTTCTCATGGAGCTTATTTTTCGTTGAGAGTTTTTGTTTTCTTGTCCATATAAAACTTGTTCAAGAGTATACCCAAATCTTTGGAGTGAATCTTGGATGAAGATATTTGTGTTTTGAACAATGCAAGAAATTGGATGATAAATTAGAACTCGTCACGGTGGACTTGCTCAACTTTTTGAGGTACATCCATCTTTTCGCATCAAGGTATTTTGGTGAGTGGCCATGATTGAGGATAGATTGGACTCTACTAATTATCTATTGTGGGCATATATGATGCATGATGTATTGTAGCAAAAGGTTTATGGAATATTGTGTAGGGTATTGAAAACCACCCTACTACAATTGCAAATATAGTTATTGGAAGTGATGCAGATGGTGTTGAAGATCATGATCTTCAAATTCCTGTTCATGCTTTGGTTTTTGTTGTATCTATTGCAAAGCAACTTCGTTGGGATGGTAGAGATACTCAAGCACATGCCTTGGTAGTTGTGTTTGTCAAATGTGCCATTATTCTCTGCATTTGCTCTTGCAAGACAACAAAGGAAGCTGGAATACACTTACAACATTATATCATGCAAGAAATGAGGCTCATGTGCTTATCTTTTAGAATTGTTGGATAGTTAGCACATGAACGAAGAAGATTCCATGGATAGTTTTTTAACAAAGATCAAAGAGTTGAAGGAGAATTTTTGAAGATGAAGTCTTGTTAGATAGTTCACTTTTGTGGATTGTTCTTAATGGTCGTCTTGAGTCATATTAGAGTTTTGCTTCTACTTTTCGATTGATGATGAAAGGCAATCCAAATGCTTTAACATTTGAGGAGTTAGTCTTTGTTTTGTTGTAGGAAGATCAATCGAGGTAAATAGATCCATTATGCATGTAACAGATCAAACTTTCTTGGCTAGTTAGAAGGGACAAGGTAAATGGAGCTCATCTACTAGTAAGCAAAAATTTGCTAATGCTACACGGTAGAAGAAGTAAGACAAAGACGAGAAGAAAACTAAAAAGCAAAAATAGTGTTGCAAAATATTGTAAGGTAAATGATCATGTCATAAAGAGTTGTCCAAAATTGGCAATAAAAAAGATAAAGAAGAAAGAGGTTGGAATGGTTGTTATAGAGGCCTCTATGCCTAAAATAGTCTTTTAATCTTGTTCAAAATGAAGAATGGGCATCTTCTATTGTATGTAGCTATGATCCATCTTCTCATGAGCAGTATGTCTATAGCAAACTCAAATATTTGGTACTTTGATAGTGAGGCAACCAAACATATCACCTCGCAACACAATTTCTTAGGTTCCTTTGAGCTTGTCCCTACAATGGGAGATCATTATGACTACTACTGATAGTAGTTTTCACATTGTCAGATGCTTTGCATGAACCAGAGATCAAGAAAAATTTATTGCCTATTTGACTTGGTTGTTGAATTTGTTGATGATTATTGCTATAATGGGAGTTGGTGAGATTATTATGTATACTATCGATAGTAGTTTTCACATTGTCAGACGCTTTGTATGAACTAGAGATCAAGAAAAATTTATTGCTTGTTTGGCTTGGTTGTCAAATTTGTTGATGACTACTACTATAATAGGAGTTGGTGAGATCATTATGAATACTATCGATAGTAGTTTTCACATTGTCAGACGCTTTGCATGAACCAGAGATCAAGAAAAATTTATTGCCTGTTTGACTTGGTTGTCAAATTTGTTGATGACTACTGCTATAATGGGAGTTGGTGAGATCATTATGAATACTATCGATAGTAGTTTTGACATTCAGACGCTTTGCATGAACTAGAGATCAAGAAAAATTTATTGCCTGTTTGTCTTGATTGTCAAATTTGTTGATGATATATACAATTCATTCTCTTAAATGGCGATGTTATCATTGCTTCTGATATTTTATGTCGTGGGTTGTATAAGGTTATAGACTATGCAAAATCTGTGAACGATTCATCATGTGGAGTTCAAAATTCTCAGGCTATCTCATATGCAAAGCTTTGGCATGCATGCTTTTGTCATCTTAATTATGCTAGCTTTCTATGCTTGGAGAAATATGAAATGGTGTCCTCTTTGCTCAAACTTGAGGCATCTTGTAAACATGTTTGTGAAGGCTCTATTTTGGCAAAAAGTAGCGCTCCTTCCCAAAAGAAGGTTTAGTTCGAGCTATTCACTAATTGAAGCTTGGTCATAGTGATGTCTATGGTCTTCTGTCGACACCTTCTTTTGGGAACTACCTTTATTTCGTGACTTCTATTGATGATTTTTCTAGGCATGCATGGTAGCTTTACTTCATGACTTTTATTGATGATTTCTCTAGGCATGCATGTTGTATCCATTGAAAACAAAGTTTGAATTGTTAAAACATCATTTAAAACACGTTACCAATTTTCGGCATTATATTAAAGTTTATTGTTGGTAGATGTATAATTCAATTGACGATCTCTTTAATGGTGATAAAATTATTGTACCTCGTATGTTGTGTTTTGGACTATATAATCTCACATGTTATGGAAAATTCTTGGATGATTAGGCATGTGTAAAACATGATTTGTAGGCCATCTTGGATGCAAAACTTTAGCATGCATATTTTGGTCATTTGAACTTTGCTAGTTTTCTACAACTACAAAAATTATGATATTGTATCCTCTTTGCCTAACCCAAAGGCACTATCCAAACATGTATACATTTGTGTAAGATGCCACATTTTTTGTTGTTGGAGTCTCAAACATGTATACATTTGTGTAAGATGCCACATTCTTTGTTGTTGGAGTCTGAGGTCTATGGGAGCACATGAACAACACAAGGAAGAAGAGGAAGCTTGGAGCAGAACACAAAATAGAATGTATTACCAAGTGAATGTACAAAACATAAGTGACCTATTATAATTATAGGTGTATATACAAGTTGGGGAACAAAAAAATTCAAAAGAGGGGAAAAGTACCCCGATGGTCCTAAGTGTGTTCACACACATCACTACCAAAATATATCAATGAATCATGCATTTTTCACCTTGCACACTTTATTTTCATGGCCTTTCTCTACAAAACCACAGGGTTGGAATATATACACTTCTTCATGTAAGTCACCATTCACAAATGTAGTTTTAGATATCCAATTGATGTATGTTCCAACTATGATGAGTTGCAAGTGCACAAACACTACGAACATTGGTTATTTAGCATGTGGGAGCAAAAACCTTATACTTGCCAGCTATTCTATCAGGCGTACATTTCAAGTTGTACTACCATTTAGTACTAATGGTCTTTTTGCCTAGAGGAAAATCACGTAAAGACCAAGTACATTCTTTATAATAGTATGATAATTTTATTGCATAGTAGCCATCCAATTTTCTGAATTTTATGATTCATAAAAAGAAACAAACTCATTCTCATCACCAAGATTAGAGACGACCATTGCATAGCAATCTGATGCAAAGAAAACACTACGAGAGTCTAAATGAGTATGATATGTCCATGATGGATCTAATTTTCTATCTCTCAAGATCTAGACCAACCATTTAGGCATAGTTTTTGCCTCCTCTATGTCAGCCCTCTCATCAACAAGTGCATCATGTCAGAAGTGGAATGATCTCCAACATTATTTGAAACTTGTAAAAGTTGCGAAATTGCCTTATTTGGACCATCACTTGACTATCCACCTATTAAAAGAGGTAGCAAAGCATCATGCACATCTTTAGAGCTAACGGATGTCTCCTTGGTACATGAAAGCAATGGTTGAATCACATCTTTCACAAAAAAAATCAGAAACTGATCAAAATGCGTTCAATCTATGGATGATAGCCTTTGCTTTCAAAATTATACTAAAAAAAAAAACATTTCACTACTTTATCATCCAATTTCCTACATTGTCGTTCAAGCACTAATGCATATGCATGACAACCAAAGACACACAAATGAGCAAGAGATAGCATGCGGCCATGCCAAGCCTCATATGGAGTGATCGATTGTAGTGCTTTGGTGGGACCCTTGTTAAGTACATATGCTACACACATAGTAGCCTTAAAGCTAGAAGCTATGTGGTAAAGCCCGACTTTTGATCATACACCTCACCATCTCCATGACATACGTTCTTTCTTTTAGAAACTTCATTTTGTTGACCTGTATATGGTATTGTACAATGATGTTTTATTCCATGCTCATCTAGAAATGCATGAAATTCAGAAGACATGTATTTCCCTCAATCAAAATGGAGGGTTCTTACATGTTGATAGATTTTCAGCCATAACCAAGAAGTTTTTGAAGCACATAAAAACTCCCAACTTTGTTTTCAACGGATACACCCATGGATGCCTAGAGAAATCATAAATAAAAGTCATGAAGTACAGATAGTTCCCAAATGGTGGTATCTGCATAAGACCACAAACATCACTAGAACAAGTTGTGGTTTATGAGGTTGAACTGAACCATCTT
The DNA here is from genome assembly GCA_020310875.1 of Ceratopteris richardii. Taxonomy (NCBI): domain Eukaryota; kingdom Viridiplantae; phylum Streptophyta; class Polypodiopsida; order Polypodiales; family Pteridaceae; genus Ceratopteris; species Ceratopteris richardii. The sequence continues at coordinate 134,592,835 of CM035422.1, read as the reverse complement.
TTGGGAAGGTGCTATACAACATTTTGCTAAAATACAGCCTTTACATACATGTTTACAGGGTGCCACAATTCGCGATAGAGAGGATACCATTTTAGATTTTTATAGGTGAAGAAAAGTAGCAAAATTTAGATGTACAAAGCGTGCATGCCAAAGTTTTGCATCTGAGATAGCTTGAGTATCTTGAACTGAACATGTTGAATCATTCATAGGTTTTCCATAGTGTATGAGCTTATACAACCACTACATAAAATGCCAGAAGCAATAATAACATCACCATTTGAAAAATCATGAACTGTACATTTGTCATCAACAATTTTGATAACCAAGCCAATCTTGGATAATGCTGAAACTAACAACATATTTTCTTGATTGTTGACATATATAAAGCATCTCGAAAATGTGAAAGAACTCTCATCAGCATTAGTCAGAATGAACTTATCAACTCCCATTCCAATATAAGACAAGGTTTTGGTACATTTGATATTCCTTGTGAGGGATAATGGCACATTTGATAGAGAAAGCTATCAATTCATATGCTTGAGCATCTCTGCCAACCCGATGAAGTTGCTCTATAGTAGGTGCAACAAGAACCGTAGCATGACCAAGTGATTGAAGATCATCATCTTCAACACCATATACATCACCTTCAATAATTGTATTTGTGGGTGTAGTAGAATGTTTTTCAACACCCTAACTATTCCACAACCCTTTTGCTACCATATATGGGTAATTTGTACCATCAAACATACAAAATACATAATTGCTTTCAATCATGGTGAGTGACTAAATACCCTTATGCCAAAATATAACTGCATCATATATGCCCACAATAGGTAATTCGTACCATCCAACATACGGAATACATAATTTCTCTCAATCATGGTGAGTAACTAAATACTCTTATGCCAAAATATGAATGTATCTCAAAAAGTTGAAGAGAAACACCCTCTAAAGCTATGCTAAACCTATAGTAGACCTCCATGAGCTTGTATTGGCAAAAGAGAACCTATATATATGTTTGGCACAAAAGGAAAAAATTGCATGCATAGTCATTGCAATGCGTGTGAAGGCCAAAACGAGCTGAAATTATCCTTGAGTATGCTCACCAATTTTCATACAATTATGAGATTCTGATCGGAGGGGTGTCAAGCACACCCTAGATGAAGCGAGGACATGGTCTGATACTAATTTTTGGAGTTAGAGGTCTATGGAAGCACACAAACGACACAAGGAAGAAGAGGAATCTTGAAGCACAACATAATACATAATGTATTACCAAGGGAATGTACAAAAGATAAGTGACCCAGTAGGATTATAGCTATATATACAAGTCGTAGGAAAAAAACCTCCTAAAGAGAGAAAAAAAAGTTCCCAACCACACCTACATCACTACCAAAATCTATCAACATTCCTTTCCTTAATATGGTATAGTAAGACTTGAACATAAATTGCATCTTGTTCATAATGATATTTTTGGTCCTATGCAGACACCATCTTTTGGAAATTACATATAATTCATGGTGTTTATCGATAAATTTCTAGGCATGCATGGGCTTACTTGCTAAATTCTAAGTCCAAAGTATTTATGTGCTTCAAAAAGTTCTTTGTCATGGCTAAAATTTATTAACATGTAAAATGGGCACCCTCTATTTTTCATGGAAGGGGGGAGTATATACCGTCATAATTCAATGCATTTCTAGCTACACAAGTCATACACACCACAATAGAATGGTGTTGCTAAGAGGAAAAATAGACCTCTAATGGAAATAGAGAGATGTATGGTCAAAGTCATGCACTATCTCATAATTTCTAGATTTATGAGGTAAAAAATAGACCTCTAATGGAAATGGAAAGATGTATGGTCAAAGTCATGCATTACCTCATAATAGTACTAAGAGCTAAGGATAGATTTAGTATAAGAATTACCCAAGTGATGTGCTTACCCTAGTGGTAAAGCATTGAGGCAAGAATTAGGAGGTCAGAAGTTCAATCCCGATCGAGGGTATTTTACCAATGAGCCTACTCTAATCTTCTAGAATCCCCCACTCGAGTCAACCCAAGTGATTTCCAATGGACTCAGACACTTATCAAGGTTAATCAAAGTGGCCAAGGACACTTGGGCAAGCTAACTCAACTGCACTAAGACACATGACTAGAGTAGATATCGTTACCTTATGAAACTCCCAGATCCATGTGCTATAAAGGAGAGACATTAGTTGCGAGGAGAGTCATTCCACATAGATGGAAACAAGGTTTTTGACACTTGCATCAGATCTTCAATGACCTCCGATGGGGACCTTGATGGTTCATCACCTTCTTCATGAGATCTAATTCTCATGGGGACCCATGAGATTCCTCATCACCCTTTTCATTATTATACTTTGGAGAGGTGTAGATATTTGCAGCTTTGTACATCATTTCACCTTCCTCAACACATCTTTGCAAAAGAAGGTTTTTTGGATTCTATCCTTGCTGGTTGAGAAAAGCCATGTTCAAGCTTGGTTCATATAGTGCTCTTTCCAACTTTCCCCTCTTATGTGTGAGATAATTCACCTTGAAATTCAGCCCACTGGCATGATTTTTCTTTGAAGCCTTTTCTCTCTCTCCAAGACTCATCTTAATAGCATTTCTATTGTCTCTTGATCTACCTAGAGAAATAAAGATAGAAAAAGCAAGAAGCATCAAGGTGAAAGTTCAAATCAACCTTGGAAATGCAAAGGAAAAAGTGCTCCATAGCTCAAAGGAGGAGTCTTCTTCAAATATGTATCATGGAAGTATACCTATATACTATTTGTTTGCATCCATCCTTATTGCATAGGTTTGAAGAAACGTAATCAGATTAAATTTAGTCTAAACACGAATTATATCATGTATACATTTTAATTCTTATGATATGGAATGCTTTAACAAATGTTAAAAGTTTTATTCTTTGAAAATTATAGTTGATAGTTCTTACCATAGATTATCTATAAGATAATAACTTTCCTTTTCTAACTTGATCGAAAATAAGTAGAACTTCTAAAAACATGAACACATACATCTAATGAACACATATACAACTACATTTAAAGGAAGATAATGTCCACTCTAAGTATCTTACTTCCTTAGAGTAAACTCTTTGAAATCTTTCAAAGTGAATGTTGTTGGAAATACATGATCCAATGATCTTGCATACAAACATAGGGAATATAAGGTATCCAACTATTACTATAATTAAGTTTTCTTTTAAATTGAAAAAAAAGAGGGGCCTAGGTCATAATAGATGATGGTTATATATATATATATATATATATATATATATATGATAGATAGACAAATGGATGGACGGATCGATTGATAGATAGACAGAGAGATAGACATAGGAATAGATAGATAGATAGATAGATAGATAGATAGATAGATAGATAGATAGATAGATAGATAGATAGATAGACAGACAGACAGACAGACAGATAGACAGACAGATGATAGACAGACAGACAGACAGAGAGACAGACAGACAGACAGACAGATAGACAGATAGATAGATAGATAGATAGATAGATATATAGATTGATTAGATGAGTGGATACACAAATAGATCGATAGATAGATATGTAGATAAATCAATAGAAGATAGATAGGTAGTTACATAGATAAATAGATAGATAGACTGATAGATAGATCGATAGAACTGATAGAAAGATGGATAAATAGTAGAGAGATCATAGATAAATGGATATATAGATAGCTTAATGTGTGCACCCATGGATTTTTCTTTTTGGGTTCGTATGGACATTTACTCTATGTAAGGCACAAGAAATTGACATGACTCGTACTATTATAAAAAAACTTTAATTATGCTAGGTATGGAAGATCTTGTCTACAAAGTGATAGCAACACGATGACGGCGGCTAAGGTTTTGATGGATCCTGACAAAAGCACCTCATGTAACATAACCTAAAATAATATATATAAAAAGAAAATAGACAACTTTCAAGCCACTTCCATTATTTAAAAGAGTATAAGCTCACAAGTCATTTTATATGTTTGTATAGATTGCTATTGCAAAGCAAACCACTCAGAACATACCTTGTGCCCATTATTATATCTAAAAACCAATAGTTCTCTCTTGCATATATATATATATATATATATAT
>CM035422.1:134581196-134583696 GCA_020310875.1 Ceratopteris richardii | reverse complement strand
TTAGCCAGCCCTCCGGCTCTGTCATTCCCAATAGGTGCTAGGTGTTCAACCCTTACTTTTGGGGGATTCAAGGAGTCCCATGGGTGCGATGCCCTTCACCATTGTAGTTTCCATTAATTCAAACTATTAGGAAGAGTAGGTTGTAAGATCGAACTTCTTTGTTTGCAGATTCTTGATCTTTTTGCAGTACCACATCTGCACCAGCTTAATCTGTGAATCTCAGGACAATATTAAAGAAACAGTTTTCTTTCAAAAAGGCTTAAATTAACTTTCTTGGATGACATCAAGCATGTACCACCTTAAAGAGCATTTATCCCTTTTTCCCTCTTCCCAACATGAAAGTATGCCTAATGACTACTTTTGAATAGATGATTTGTCTTCACAACCACTGGATCATGAAGCCAAAGGAACTACATCTTTGGATAAAAAAATTTAGTTTTAAACACTGTACCTCCGATAGCAAAGCATGAATCTTTATACATGCAATATAGTCAATGGGGGTCTCCTTTCTAGGTTAGGGAAGCTCTTGTTGGAGCTTCCAAAAGAGAATTTCCACAAGACCTTCCACACTTTGGCATTGTATTAAAAAGAAATTACAGACTAACATGCCAAAGAAGGTCATTCGTCCATGAGTTATCTGAATCAAGATCACAAGAAGTTTATATATTGTCCAACAAACTCCATAAAATCATAAGAGCTAGTAAGGTATCCAAACATACCAAGAATTGGAGATCGACCAGCAACCCGTCATTCCATGGTATTTCTTATGCAGATAACCATTGCTTTTATATGCACCGTGAAGTGTTGCGACTCACATAAGGCATGTGGTTAATACATAGCAAAACTTAAGAGAAATTGAGAAAAATGATACTCTGCTACAACAGCTGATAAAATGGCACTGCTGCATACATTGTGTGATCAATTTTCATACATGATACCAAAACCTGTGTATGCAGGTATGATACAGACCATTTATCTACAAACAGCCAGCAGTTACATGCTGGAGCTCTAAGAGATACTTATAAAATATCCATGAGAAAAATTGTGTGAACAACTATGAATTTCGAGCATTAAACTTTGCCAAAAACTACCAATAGGTATCATACTTTACTGTGAGGGCATGTATCATGGGCCACACCCAACCAAATGCAGCTCAATGTATAAAAGAATGGTCACTTTTGTATATCTCATATGTTGTATGGTATCAATCCAACAACATCAGCATAACATAATTTCTGAGGCCACACCAACCCCTATTAAAACAGACAAGGCCAAAATTGCAATGTAATCGGGAAGCTGTAGAGAGAAATTAGCCATGTAATAAACTTTGTGAGCTGCAGCATCACCTTGGAAGCCTCTGACAACCATAGCCTGCACCCACTTCAATAAATCAAGCTTATTTCTGATTCCAATAGCAAGCAGTCACTGTCCAACCTACTTGAAGGGAAAAGACAACATATATTCCAAGACATTATATGTGTGAACATGTTACATACCTGTGCTATTTGCTCCGAATGGTTGAAAAGGTTTTTGAATACTCGTCCAAGAAAGGTAAAGAAGACTGTAACATAGAATCGAGTTTACTTAGAAACAGGTAGTCTCTACTAATTTCAAGCCAAACCAGCAGCAGTTTTCAAGTTCATCTGAAGATAAATGTCCACATACTTGCAGGTTATAACTAGCATGAAATTTAGTTTCATAGTTTCTATAAAATTATATAAGGTGAAAAACAATGTTCCATAAACTGAAGTGAGGGCTTGAAGTTTGGCACAAACAAGGGGTACTTGTTGGAGCAAGAGGATTATATAAAAAGACAGACTTTAACTCACAAACATGATGTGCATCTTGGGGACTCTGCAAAAAGTGATGTGATCATTTGACATACACATTCAAAACAGAGCAAAGGGTCTCCAAAAGAAATCCTCTTAATGGTGTTTTATCTCTATGAGAAAGCCAAAGAGTCTTTCAGGAAGACTGAACTTTTAGTTCTTTAACAAAACAAGAAAACAACGACCAAAGCAATTTCGTCCTGATGTTTCAACATTAAGCCCAGAGCAATAAAGATCACTTTCCTTAGACAAAAAGTTCAAGGCATAACTTAAATATGAATGCCTCATCTGGAAAAAGCTGCATTATTAGACACAATGCAAGAATAGTCATCAGAGATGGAACATCCAGAAGCAATGATTCTCAAAACATATTTTTCCATTACAGTGGGAAAAAGCATGAAGACCTTCAGCTGTTTCTAAAGAGGATAGCTTCTTCCATTGGACACCTCGAGCGACAATGCCAAGGGCTATGTTTCGAACCTGGAATTTGGAAATACTTGTCATTACGATCTAGTTGATTCATAAATCTTAATTGATGTTCATTGTAATTGACAACTTCGAGACATGTAGACTTATCACCTCATCAAAAACCAAAGCAACAAATCGAAGGGAAAGAAGAAGTGTAAGAATGATTTCATCCACAGGAGCCTTCAACCATCTCAGAGGAGCCA
>CM035422.1:134458696-134573696 GCA_020310875.1 Ceratopteris richardii | reverse complement strand
CTACTTTTCAATAAATCTGATCTTCAGTGATTTAGCATTGCTTCCATAACAACAATACCTGTGTCTGAAACAAATAATCTGAACCCCTTTTCACAAGCACTGCAGATGCCAATAGCTTTCACTGCCACTCCTCCACTTCCCATAATCTAGAATAAGGTTAGCTGATCCTATTGCATCATAACAAAAAACTTTGATGAAAGCACTTTAGAATTCATAATCTTTTGCAACATAACAAGTATCTTCTTCTATTTCTCTGCAATACTAGTCTGATAGAATCTGAATCTTTGACTTACTTCTTCCAATGTTAAGAACTTTACAAACAAAGGATAGACATCTGACTCAAAAATACTCGAGATCTATGATCTCTCGAACAAAATACTTGTGTAGAATGTGCTCTCATCAAACCTTCATGACTGAATGTTTGATTTGCTACCTGAATGACTCTAAGTGTCCATGCTTCTTACTTAAAGTTGTAAAACTTTTCTTCAACTAAATCCTTCCCAAGAATCTGCAACTTCTATTGAAACACAAGTGGACAAACTCTCACCTTGAGAACTCCAAAATTTGCAAGTTTATACTTCATATTCTTCCCGGGTGAAATGTGATGTTATCTGCTTGACTTTCTTTTGGCTAACTCCACTTCTCAATCAAGTGATAGGATCTGATGGAACACCTTTTTAATACAAGCATGAATCCAAAAGTCAAGACGAACATAGACAGTAGATTCTCCATCCGACCGGTACATCAAAAAATCTGAATTTTTTTGAAAATACTGAATTTTCTGAATTTTTCTGAAAATATTGAATTTTCCGAATTTTTCTGAAAATACTGAATTTTCTGAATTTTCCTCTTAAAAAACTCTGAATTTTCTGAGTACACTGAATATACTGAATATGAGGTAACTTTTCCAAACAAAAAAACTCACTCCAAGTCTTCAACATATGCTACAAATACTCTTTTACCTCAAGAGTTAGGTAAAGAAGAAAAATACTTCTCTGCAACTTGTCATATACCAAGTAGCTCTGAATTGACACTCCAAGAATTCTTTGAGGGAACATATAAGCTGCCTGCTCAAAAGCTTCTACTAAAACATAACTCATATACATATGAGTCAAAACATATAAGTTGTCTTAGATATCTGCTTCTATTCTTTCTCTCTATGCAATTCTTTGTCAAAACCTACTAAAACATGACCAAATATAATGCAAAACAAGAAACTCCTTCTTTAAACTATCTTCTTCACACAAGATGTTCTCGTAGACTTGTCTTCGGATGTAGAGGATAAAAGTAGGAAAAGTATATGGAAAATATAAGAGAAAAGAAAGAAGTCTTACTTTCCCTTTGGAATTGTTGGACCTTCTTCTACATCTTTCTTCTACCTGATGATGTCAACATCTTCAAACTTCTCTTCCATACCTTTTGCTCTCTTCATCTTGAAGTAGCAAGCACTCTTAACTTCTTCAAATGAATTTTTTTTTTTTCTTCCTCTAATGCTAAGAGTAAGAGACAAAACAAACATGGTATATAAATGGAAGTGAACATAGAATATGTTTTACCATCTCCTCATATGTTGAATCAATACTCTGCTTCAAATTTGACTGACATGACTGAATTCATCAACCTTTTCCTTGAGTTGGCTGAATGTTGAATTACCTCTCTAGGTACAAAATCTGATAAAAAAACTTCCAACCTTGTGTTGGCTGAAAACAAAACTGATATAATCTCCAAATTTGTCTTCTTAGATGAGCTTTCTTGCCATGAAAGAGATCTTTTATCAAAACTATCAAGAACAACCTCTACATGCCTGATTTAGTGTAGCTAATGCTTTAACTTTCAAAGTAATGAAAGTGTTTAAAAGCGCTTGCTGAATCCTTCGAATCTCTTCATAATTGCTCTTCTAAGATATGACCTGCAAACGACAATCTGATAGTAGAAACTAATACCTGTAATTTGATGTTGATCTGGTTCCTTCATCTTCTCCAAACCATTGTTTTTCCTTGAATTTGAAGTAGCCTTCTTTTCATCAAGTCTTGGTCTTCACGCAATACTTCTGTAAAGTATCTTCATTCTTCCAAAAGTGTTTTGCTGCTAACATATCATCAGCTTCATACTCCACACTCATAAATAATCATGTGACTAAATTGTCTAATTATCAAATCTCTACTCATCTAGATTAAGTGTGTATGTCATATGTTGGAAGATGCTCTGATACCAAATGTTGGAAATTAGGTAGGCCTATAACTATAAACACACATTCTAGGATCTTCCAACATTAACAGACATGAACATACATCACTTAATCATACAATGATGAGACAAAGATAGAGAGAGATTAGACATGTATCAAGTGTTACATAAGCCACTGCTTACTCACACCATCATATATATACAAATGTCAATTTACAATGTGGGAGTCAAAACCTCAAGCACTCTACCACGCTATGTGAACAGAAATAGATGGAAGAGTGTACGTACAAAATTTAGAAGAATATTCAGATATAGGGACAGAAATCTGAATATGTATGAGGTGTAGGACATGATAGGTTGTAGAAGAGTGAATATAAGTGACTGAAAAAGGAAAGATCAGTTTGAAACTGATATTCAGCAAACCCTAATCTGAATTTAGGCTATGGAAGACCTTAAATCAGACGTGTGTGTGATAGATCACATACTTACGGAATTAGCATAGAATGCTAACATGTTGCTGACAGAAATCCTCAAACTCATGTGGAAACACCTTCTCTAACATCTCATCTGATGCATGTAGCATGCATGTACTAATTCTCCTTTGTGGATGCCACTGCCTCCATGTATGCGGAATAGGACTCCACCAGATATGGATGCCACCGCCTCCATAAGCTTCAAGTAGTACCTGTGTGCATAAAGAGAATATGTACCTAAATAGTTAACATAAGATGCAATCTTATGTTAAGCGTCATCCAATGTCTTTGAAGTACTCCATAATCTTCATGTAGAAGACTATCTCCAAATACATCATGTAGATGGATGATCCACATCACCAAGCTAAGCTGCTGGATTTTAAAACTATCGCTCTTTTATTTTTATCGTAGTTTTTTTTACTAATTGTTATTTTTAGCTTTTGACGAGCTTTTTAATTGCTAAGTACCCAAATTTTATGCCAAAAATGACTAAGTACCAAAATTAGGGTTTTTGCCCTAATAGGGATTTGGACTAATGTGACATTGTTTTCCAACAACATATACATATACATATGTATCTATATGTATATGTATATGTATGTGTGTGTGTATATATATATACATACATACATACATACATACATACATACATACATACATACATACATACATACATACATACATATATATATATATATATATATATATATATATATATATATATATATATATATATATATATATATATATATATATACATACATATATATATAGTACATAAAAATTATACATACACACCAATGTTTCATTTGCAACTTTTGCAACGCAACTCTAAGTTGCGTACACATTCGCAATGTGTTGCTAATTCAAACAAAAAAAGGGCTTCTACAATGGGCCAAAAATGGCCCGAAGGGAGGGCATTTCATGCTTAAACCTTCTAATTTCTATGAACCAAAAAAGAAACTGTAAAATTTTATCCTAATGCAAGAAATATCAAAGCCTCCATGAGGAGAAAAAGAGAGGGGGGGAGAGAGAATATACGATGTCGCTCTTATCATATCATCATTCAATATCATGTAGCATATAACATCATGCATATGCATATCTATGTATGTATGTATATATGTGTGTATCTATAGCGCCCATGCGTGTGTATGTATCCATGTATGTATATTCCTATTTGAGTATGTGTATCTAAAGATATGATTATTTACTTAGTCATGTATGTATGTATGTATATTTCTATGTGTGCATGTATGTTATAATTCATTCCTAATAGTGTATGTTTATTCAAAAGCATGTTTATGTACTTGTTCATAAATGTAAGTATGTATGTATGTATGTAATATATATTTTTGTATGCATGTAATATATATGTACTATGTATATGTGAGAAGTGAAGAATGACATACTTGGGACTCACCTCCCATCCTATTTATAGCCCTCGCCTAGTCACCATTTAGAGTTCTCTCTAAGGTCCCTTTACTCATATGGCCATCACAAGTGGGTACCTCATTTGAACTCCCTAGCATTTGGCCTTGCCTATTCCGCGAGCACGGAACTTCTCGTTCTTCCAAGCATGTACATTTGTGGAATATAAAACTCTCTCCCCCTTCTAAAGATCATTGTCCTCAATGATTTAGAAGGAGATATATACCTGGGAATCAAAATATGTGATTCCAACTAATAAGAGTAGAGTGTGTTGGGTGTATGAAATACTAGATGCTCAAAAAGTAGACAACTAGTCTCTCTGCTTCCTATCTAGCATTTCCAACAATAGATAGTAGTCCTTGCCTTGGATATACTCTCAGAATCGCTCTGAGGCCCAATGAATTCCATATGTGCATAGCATAAGTATTGGGAATATCCTGGGACACTCTATGCCTACACCTTGACCACTTTACTTGTGATAGCTTGTCACACTTAGAGACCTTGGCGGCTTGTCCTTGTCTCCTTGAAATACCCACTGACAACTTCCATATGGTATACTTGTGTAATAAACAAAATCACTTACAGCACTAGAGTAATGAAAAATACTATGCTCATCCAAAACTATGAGTCAGATGTGAATCTTCCACAAATTGGTTCAATAACTAAAAAAATATCATGCTTATCCAAAACAATCTGACTATGCCTAAAGCTCTGCGAACAAATACTAAAAATAAATGGAAATCTTTTCCAAATAGTGCTTAATCTCTAAGCTCAAGTAATCTGCTTGAATTACTCACTCTAATGAAATGAAACTTAAGAAAGTTTTATCTTGATCCAAATTGTGAATCCAAGATGTCAATCTGTCAATGATCAAAACTATGGACCAAGATCTCATTGTCATATCCAATATATAATAATCAAAACTGTGGATCAAAATGTCTCCCATACAAAGTAAATCCCAATCCACTATGTGGAACTAAGTCTATCATGCCAAGTGAAGACGTGCTGAGAAAATACAGCAACTATTGGAACTACCACCACCTCAATAACAACATGCAAGTTGTTCCAAGTGAACAAAGCTTACTTAACATCTGACCATCACTACGATCGAATCATTCCCAACTAGGAATGATATACCTCTAGTAAACTACTGTAATACCCTTTTTTTTTTATATTTATGATGTCGGGAGGAGGGGGCCCTTTGAAAACAAAGGCAGAAATCTTACTGCATGACTTCGTTATCCAAGATAACTTATACATATTCCTTAACAACACTGTACATGGTGTCGCCAGAATCACCCTTAGAACAAGGAGTAGAAGGTTGCTTGGCCACATGACAGGCCCTTATGGAATGTATCGAGGGATTCCACCACCGTAAAACTGCCTAAAAATCCCAATCGTTGCCCGCGAAAGGCGCGCCATGCCCCACAGAGGGACGTCGGCTCTTAGGCCACTCCTAGATATAATGACGATCATAATGTGAGTCCACTAAATACATAAAAAATAGTAAGTAGATGTGTGCATACTCATAGAACACTTAGCTAAGCATTTAGCTCACCTCATACATACTATGTATGAAACATGGCCTAACCTCAAGCATATAAAATAAAGTAGTATGCATAGTTGTTTCTAATGTGATTCTGACTTCTCACTTCTGACATTTAGCCGACCTCTGACGAGCATGGTAAAACGTTTCTAAAGTTATATGACGCGACCAAAATTTTTCACAAAAAAATCAAGAACAGCTATAGTACATAGACTATAGCATCAATATCATATTATAATTATATGTACACATACACATGTATATAATATATGTATTATATATGTATGTGGTGTACAGTATATACTGCAGCCCGCTGCTTGCATGTGTTTGTAAACAATAAATCGTCACTCCAAAGTTACTCTTATAAGGTGAGCAAATATAATGTCAAATGATTCATTGATTCATAATCTCCTAAAATACCAAAACATTATAAAAAGAAAGTTGAAACTAAGAAACTCCAAAAACATGAAAGCTCAAGCCTCATCATTCATGTCCTGAATCAAGAGTCAAGCCTCAAAATATATGATGTATCATGATTCATATCATACTTCAGTTTTCAATGTCTTCATTTGCTACATCATCATCATCATTACCATCATAGTTGGTCAGGTACGATGCCAGGTACGTACTAATCATGAGGTACGAATCCGTACGATATTAGTACGATTTTTTTTTTTCCATCTTTTCATGTACGTGGGAGTGTACAAATATGAAGGGTACTTTTTGCCATGAATATGCATAATATTGTATCTATGCATGAAGATAATTGTTCTCTAACTAGCATAGCTGCAAAACCAATGTATTTTCTTAATATATTCAAGTCAAAATGGAAAATAAAAATTTTGGTACCAATTGGTACAAGTACGTACGAGTACGTACGGTACGAGAGGTACGTACGAATCTACTCGTATTGGTATGAGTACCAACTATGATTACCATCATCATCATCATCATCATTACCATCATCATCATCATCCGCAAAAGCAACGGCAGCAACATTATCATTAATAGCATCCTCATTTGCATGGTTCTCTACAAGAATGTAATTGGATGATTAAGGCATCTCACCATGATTTTTCTCTTGCAATGTAAGAAGCCTTTGATCATCTTCTTCTTTTTCTATCATATCAAGAGTGACCTCCATTTTTTGAAACCCTCTTTCTTTGATCTTAGATATAGGCCGCAAGTTTGTATGAATATACACTAACTTCTCAATGTTTTTGGGTTTCAATTTGTTTCTTCGTTTTGTATGAATCAATGAGAATGTGCTCCAATTTCTTTCACAAGGGGAAGCACAAGACCCTTGTGAAAGGACACGAAGACCTAATCTTTGTAAATTGGGAACACCTGGGCCCAATTGTTCCTTCCATCTAATAGCATAATGCATTCTACTCTTTTCTCTTACAAGTGGGCGCGAAAATTCACCTAACATACATTTGAATGCATCCAACTCATCACATAACACACATTGCTTAGCAACATCACCAAATATATGACACTTTAAGACATCCATCCAACCACGATACACTTCTGTGCCCATATGTGGAGCCTTTTCCCTCCAAATAGGATGAAGAACAAATGCACCAGCATGAAGAGGGAAATGCAACATGTCCCATCTAGCAATGCATAAATCTTTTACTTCCTCAAACCTTTGAGAATCAATGCTTTGCAAAGCTGAAATTTTCTCAATCATCTTATCTGTTTAACTCATAAATAAGACGATAGACAGATTGTGGCACCTTCTCTATCTACCAAGTGCAATAACTTTTAAAATAGGGCTGCATATATTCACTATTTCTCTTGCATTTCTCCAAAAAAATGAGCTCAAGACAATTCCCGATACTTCTTCAGCCTTTTGAGTTTTAGCAACTGTTTTCCTTGTATATTCAGCAAAATATGTCATTTGACAAGGGAAATCTAAAAATGATGCCCATCACTTGAAAGACAAAGAAATATTTTACCTATCATATGAAAGGTTATGCTACCCATCAATTTTAGGCCCTCATCCAAACCCTAATTTATAGATCCTAATTTTCAAAAAATGGCCAAAATGGTCAACATGCTCAAAATTCCTTTTTTTTTTAATACATAAAGTCCTCACTAGAGCTATCTAGTATAGCACTTGACCATCAAAGATAATTTAGGAGATCAAAACCCTAACTCTAATTCTGGGTTTTGAGTTTTACACCCTATAAAAGAGACCTTGGGTCACTTTTAGCATATCTCACAATCACACTTGAACATCCTCACATGTGATCTAAGTCTTGGAGCTATAGTAGAATCAGATTGGAGGTGTTTTTGCTGAATTTTCTTGGTGATTTCACATGTGATCTAAGTTTTGGAGCTGTCCTAGGAGCGGATTCGAGGTGTTTTAGCTGAATTTTCTTGGTGATTTGCTGCAACCCTCTTCTCCTACACACTTCAGAGTGTGTGCCTGTTGAATCTTGTAAGTGGCTGCATATATTCAGGCTTTCTCCCATTCTTGCTTTTGTACCAATTTTTATTACCTATCACCAATCCTATAGCCTTCTATTTCGAGCACACTTGCACTTTCTTACAACACTTTGGCACTCCCTTCTCATACATTTGTACCTAGAGCCCTCTTACATTTAGCCTTATATTCAGATTTTGAATATTACACACTTGTATTGTTATTCATTCATCAAGTAGAATTATATTTTGAGAGTAGCATCCTACTACTCGTTACATTCTCTTATCTCTTGTCTATTTCATAGTCATTCATCTATTTTATTTGGTTCAAGGTTTATGTGTGCTTTGGTTCAAGGTTTATGTGTGCTTAAAGATTCTAAGTGTTGGAACTCTTTTTTTTATTTTTTGAGTTGGGGATGGGGCCCCAATAGGCTATCCTACTCAAAAAACAAAATTAATCCCACCTACTTCATCTTTTGAAGAAGACTTACGTGACCTTCCAGCACAAGGCTGGTAAACTTCCTTCTTCCATAATCAAATCAAGTAGCCCACACCTCATGTATTGCTTTCTTGCAATGTTCAAAGAGTAACCTTGCAATGTTCAAAGAGTAAAACAAGTTTTCCAACCTATCCCAAGTTTCTTTAGATGTCTTGCAAGGTCTAAGATCATGTATAACAGATCTCTTTACTGAAAGAGATACGACGGTTGAAGCATGCACACCTCTAGTATCCCATCTTTTCTGATCTTGAGAAGCTTGTCCAATTGCATGAGTAGTCTTAGGTGGGTTTGTGATTTAGTAAATGTAGGATCAATTTCATCATTATCATTAGATGTCTCACAAGTCACATCTTCTACTTCCATTTGGTGTTGGTCTAGGTCCATCACGATGTATTAATCACCTAAAGCAATGTCCCACAGACCTCTCCCTATTAATCATATGAGAAGCATATGAAAAGCAAAAAATTAGGGTTTTCTTTTGAGGGTTCAAATGAGGTTGGATGGTTAAGTGTTATATGTGATTGAAATGCTCTCTTTGAGTACTTCAAAAATATGTGCTTATCTCACATACCACATTTTGATTGTAAAATTTGACTTTGTTCCCATTGCCTAATCTAATACTATTGTTCATGAATATATACAATGAATGATGAATAAATAAGTTCTAAAGTAAAACAAATTGAATTTTAATGAGTTCTTAAGCCTAAAATTCCAACATGGATCCCAAAATACTATACATCTAAAAGCTCTCGTAGAGAGCTATCACTTGTAAGGATTGATATATACAAAAGGAGAGTCCTTGGGGTCTTTATCCCTAGTAGAGTGAACTAAAGTTATTGAGGAAGGTGAGCAATCATACCTTTCCGATGCATCTCTTTCAGTAGCGGGTACCCTAGGTCCCTATGTGGCCAAATCTCTCATGCCAAAGCTTACTTGTGCCCACACTTATCGTGGTTGTAAGAGCAGATAACTCGTATAGGTTGTTCCTCCTCATTCCGAACCCGACAACATTGTTTTTCCAGTCCAGAATCTCAACTCTTGTCTTGCTGAAAGACACTTGATGACCTTGATTAGTTACAAAAGCTACCGAAATTAGATTTCGTTTGATTTGTTGAACATACAATACGTCCAAAAGCTTTCTAATGTCCCCGTTACGATTAATGAAGGACACCGTACCTTTGCCCTTAGCAAGACATCTTGCATTGTTAACCACCTTTACCATGATGGGTTCCTCTAGAGGCTGTAGGGAGCTATAAAGGTCTTTCCTTCTTGTCATGTGACGAGAGGCACCACTATCCAATACCCATGAGTCATCTGTAGTCAGATAAAGTAAAGAGAGGCCAAAACACTCTAAAAGAACTGTTCGAAGATAGAAAGACAAAGAAATTAAAAATTCTCTGATTGCCAACTGCAATGTATATACAACGATGATACTGTCCACCCGTGCACTCCTGTTGTGGAGCTTCAATGGCAATATAGGTAGATTCTAGATGAAGGGCTTTACAGTGCGCATAACCGTGATTTATCTCAGTAATCTGATCTTGCCTAATCCACTGATGTAGGCATGATCTCTGGGACTGCCCGATGCTATGTTTTAGGAGTAACCGTCAGGATCATATGTAATTTCGAACCATCCCAAATTACGTAATTACCGGACTCAGTAAATCTCCATACAGACCTTAGAGCACCAGACAAATCCGGACCACCGAACTGGTAACCGAACTTCCAGACAAGTTGACTACCGAACTAGTCACCGTAATTTCAAACAGGTTAACTACCGAACTGGTCACTGTAATTCAGGACAGGTTGACTACACACTTCCGTACTTCCTTCAGGATTCCAAACACATCACCGTAATTCTGAACTGTCATACCTCTGGAATTCCGGTGTGACTGAAGTATATACCTTGCCTAGCCTTTTGACTAAACTCACATAGATCATCTAGAACTTTTGCTTGTCTCAAGTAGACCTCATCACAAATGTTCGGGACTCTCATAATGGCTGCTCCTCGTAGTGGGGGTCGTACAACTTAGAGTACCATGGATCATTTGCGATCACATACGGGTGGAGTATTGAGTATATCTAACAGCTATGCCATGTACTCGTGAAGAATTCAATAAGACCTGTCGGTTTTAAGGCTATATCACGCATGTCAGAAAAGATAGGCTCACTTAGCTAACTGTGAATTGAATCTGTTCATGACATTACAAGCTTGACGGCCACAAACAAGCTTGCATGATACCAATCATACCACATACTCGTGAAGAATTCGATAAGATCCATCAGTTTTAAGGTTACATGGAGCATGTCAAGAAAGATAGGCTCGCCAAACTAACTGCCCCTCAAAAAAAGAGAGATCATGACTTTCTCTATCTTAAGATTAGTGTTCACTGAACAAAAATAGCAGAGACAACAGACTAAAATGCAAGCTTTCCTTTTCTTTACTCTTTTTTGATTCAGGAATTTCGACTTGGGCAAGTATTTCCCCTTTTTATTTTTCAATGAATCATTTGTATTAGCTGAAAAAGTTTCCAAACACCACACGAATGAAACAGCTATGTTGCATAGCGTACAGTTACCCGTGCAGTAACACATCAAAAGGATAAATAAAGTGCTTGGCAACACCAATTCAAGATAGCCAAACTACCTGCTTCACACGAGGATCCAAGGAATGAAGTAGAGTGCGAGGAGAGGAGATATATTGTGCGATTGGAGCAGAACTAGCACCAGCTATCAGCCTCATTAGCTCCTCCCCGAATGAAATCCCGGATGGTTTCTTCAATTTCTGTATAAAATTGAAACGAGGCATTTCGCCGTCCCCATGTGCAACAGCATGGACACCTGCAAACCATGATCTCTGCTTGCTCTGCCGCCCACTGAACAACTTTTGAGGAAAACAATCGACCCTGTGACTGCGCAAAGGAACGAGACCTTCTCCGTTGTAATAGCTTGGTCTCCTGGATATACAAGGGTGCACACACAGCAGTGTGCCCCAAGCTGCTGTCATGTCATTTGAAGCAAGAAGTGGCGTCGTTATCCTGGTCTTATAAGCTTATAGGCTTAGGACCCGGTGAATTTTTAATAGGCTTTGAATGAATTGCTTTAGAAACGTTAACGCACTATTAGGTGGGGCTATGGTGGTTCGAGATATGAGGAGTCTTCACTACACACAAGTATATAAAGGTGTGCGATAGGTAGAATTTCTTCGCGAGTGCAGTGTCTTCATTGATTACACATGGGAGATGGAATATGGAACACAAGCAAAGTATCCAAACCCTACAAAGAGAGAATAATAGTAAAAGAGAAACTTGAAAAGGTATTATTGAATAAGAATATATTGTAAAATAAGCATAAATACTATTAAAGAATCAAAAGGTAGATTGAATATGGTATCCACCATTCCTATGTGGAGGATGGAAGTCCATTGTTCCAATGAAAAGAAGATTGAAAGAGTTCGAGGGTAGCTCGTCCCCTACAACTCCATTTTTCTAAGGGAAGGATAGCTTCAAATGTTCCATGAGCTTACCAAATGGAAATAGCTCATGGAAGCACCAACATAAACAAGAATGCATCAACCCTATGTAAAGTCAACCTTAATTTCCTTGCATCTTCAATACTAGAGTCAGGTTTAAATGACTATGGTATGTGGCTGATGTTGATATATTTAGGTAGTGATGTGTGTGAACACACTAGGACAGCCAGGGCACTTTTTTCCCTCTTTAGGAGGTTTTTTTCCGCCAACTTGTATATACACCTATTACCCTAATGGGCTTATTATCTTTTTACATTCTAGTGGTAGTACATTCAATATTGTGTGTTGTGCTCCAAGCTTCTCCTTCTTCCTTGTGCTATTTGCGTGCTTCCGCAGACCTCAAACTCCAACAATTGGTATCAGAGCAAATCGCCGCTTCACCTAGGGCGTCGTCAACACCCATCCAGTCACAGTCCCAAAATCACACGAAATTTGGTGAGCATACTCAGGGTGATTAATAGAACAGCTTCGATCTATGGTGCCGAAATCATGATCTGAGCTCGTTTCGACCTCCGAACGCACTATCACAGCACGTGTGTAGGCATTTCATCTTTTTGTACCAAAGATATATATAGGTTTTGGTTCGCCAGTATAAGCGCCCTGAAATCTCCTACAGGTTTAGCAGAACTCGTCAAGGTAGTTCTGGTCAACTTTTTTAGATACGATCATTTTTCTGCATCAGGGTACTTTAGTTAGTAGCCATGGTTGAAAAGTAGTGATGTATTCGGTATGCTGGCTATTGAGGATAAGTTGGACGGTACCAATTACCCATTGTGGGATTATATGATGCATCATGTATTGGTTGCAAAAGGACTATGAAATGTTGTGTAGGGTGTTGAAAAATGTCCTATTTCACCTGCAAACACAGTTGCTGAAGGTGATGCAGATGGCATTGAAGATGGTGATATTCTTCATGTTCCTATTCGTGTTGCAATTCCTACTACACCTACTACAGAGAAATTTTTTTGGGATGGCATATATGCTCAAGCACATGCATTGATAGCCTTGTCTGTCAAACGTACCATTATTCCTCACATTCACTCTTACAGAACAGCTAAGGATGCTTGGGATACAATTACCACTTTATACCAGGCAAGGAATGAGGCTCGTGTTACTTACCTCCGAAAATAGTTGGAGAGTGAGCACATGAATGAAGGAGATTCCATGGATAGTTCTCTGACAAAGGTCAAAGGTTTGAAGCAACAGTTGATTTTTGTTGATGAAGTCTTGCCTGACAATTCACTTATGCAGACTTTTCTGAATGGTTTTCCTAATTCATATCAAAGTTTTGCTTCTACTCTTCGTTTGATGATGAAAGGCGATCCAACTTCCTTAACATTTGAGGAGTTAGTCCTTGTTCTATTGCAAGAAGATCAGTCTAGGTAGAACATGTCCATTCTATGTGTTGCAGATCAAGCTTTCCTAGCTAGTCAGAAGGGCAAAGCTAAATGGAGCTCTTCTACTAGTAAGCAGAAATTTGCTAATTCTGCACAATCAAAGAAGGAAGACAGAGATGAGAAAAAGACAAAAAAGCAAAAATTGTTTTGCAAATACTGTAAAGGAAATGATCATGACATGAAGATCTATCCAAAATTGGTTGCTAAATAGGTAAGGAAGAAAGAGGCAAGAATGGTTGTTGTAGAGGCCTCTACACCCAAAACAGAGTCTGCTAATCTTGTGCAGAATGAAGAATGGGCATTTACTATTGTTTGTAGTTATGATCCATCTTCTCATGAAGAGTGTATGTCTATAGTAGGCTCAGATGTTTGGTACTTTGATAGTGGGGCGACCAAACATATGACCTCGCAGCGCAGTTTCTTCACTTCACTCGAGCCTTCCCCTACATGGAATATTGTCATGTGTGCCAACAACTCCTCTTATCCTATTATGGGAGTTGGTAACATCATTATGACTACTACTGAAGGTAGTTCTTTTACATTTTTAGATGCTTTATTTGTGCCAGGGATAAAGAAAAATCTGTTATCAGTTTTAGCATTAGCCAAGATTGGTTTGGTTGTGAAATTTATGTCATTATTGCTTCTAGAATTTTTATGTCGTGGGCTATATAAGCTCATAGACTATGAAAAATATGTGAATGATTCAGCATATGCAGTACATGATTCTCAGGCTTTGTCAGATGCAAAGTTTTGGCATGCACGCTTTGGTCATCTTAATTTTGCTAGTTTGCTATGCTTGTAGAAATCTGAAAATGATGTCCTCTTTGCCTAAACTTGAGGCACCTGGTAAACATGTATGTGAAGGCTATATTTTGGGCAAAATGAAGCATTCCTCCTTCCCAAAAGATGGTTCAGTTCTAGCTACTTAGAAATTGTAGCTTGTTCATAGTGATGTTTGTGATCCTATGTTGATACCTTCCTTTGGGAACTATATTTACTTGGTGACTTTCATTGACGATTTTTCCACGCATGCATGGGTATATCCATTGAAAGCAACATCCGAAGTGTTTATGTGCTTCAAACAGTTTTTGGTTTTGGTTGGAAATTTGTCAGCATGTAAAATGGGCACCCTCTATTATGATCGGGGGGGAATATATGTCTTTTGACTTTAATGCATTTCTGGTTGAACATGGCATAAAACATTAGTGTACAATACCATATACACCTCAATAGAATGGAGTTGTTTAATGGAAGAATAGGTCACTAATGCAGATGGCGAGGTCTATGGTCAAGAGTCAAGCTTTACCACATAGTTTCTAGCTTGAGGCTATTATGTGTACAACATATGTACTTAATAGGTGTCCCACTAAAGCATTGCAGTTTGTCACACCATATGAGGCTTGGCATGGTTGTGAGCCATATGTTGCTCACCTACATGTTTTTGGTTGTTTGGCATATGCATTCGTGCTTGAACAACAACACAAGAAATTGGATAATAAAACAGTGAAATGTATTTTTGTTGGGTACAGTTCTAAATGCAAAGGCTATCGTCTATATCATCCACAAACTAAATGCATTCTGGTTAGCCGTGATGTTGTTTATATGGAAGATGATATTCAACCATTACTTTCATGTACTAAGGAGACATTAGTTAGCTCTAAAGACATGTATGACACTTTGCTGTCTCTTTTTACAGGTGGACAGTCTAGTGCTGGTCCTAATGAGGCAACTTCTCAACCTTTAGAGGTTTCATGTGATGATGCAGATCATTCCATTTCTGATGTAGATTTACATGATGCACTTGTTGATGAGAGAGCTGATATTGAGGAGGCAAAACCTATGCCAAAATGGCTAGTGCAAACTTTGTGTGACAACAAATTAGATGCACCTCTATCATGTCATACTCGTTCTGGCTCTCATAGTGCTTCTTTTGCATCAGATTGCTATGTTGTGGCTGCCTCTAGTCTCTATGATGAGAATGAGCGATGAAGCACAAAATTCAAAAAAATGGATGGCTGCTATGCAATCAAAATATGATGTTATCATGAAAAATGATACCTGGTCTTTATATGACTTGCCTCATGGCAAGAAGGCCATTGGCACTAAGTGGGTATACAAGCTGAAGTGTAAGCTTGATGGAACAATTGATAGATATAAGGCTAGGCTTGTTGCAAAGGGTTATGCTCAAGAAAGAGGCATTGATTTTGATGATGCCTTTGCTTCTACTTGCCGAATGACTACTGTTCGTAGCATTTATGCACTCGTAGCTCATGATGGTTAGAATGTACATAAGTTGGACATTAAAACTGTATTTTTGAATGGTGACTTGCATGAAGAAGTGTATGTTTTTCTACCCCGTGGCTTTGTGCAAAAAGGACATGAAAACCAAGTGTGCAAGTTGAAAAAGGCATTATATGGTTTGAAGCAAGCACCACGTGCTTGATATGAAAAGATGCATGCCTACTTGATTACACATGGTTTTGAGAATAGTTGAACTGAGAGCACCTTATATGTTAAGCGTGCAAATGATGTGCTTGATCATTGTTGTGTATGTTGATGACATGTTGCTCTCTAGTCCTCATGAAAAGCATATTGCTGATTTTAAGGTTGATGTGCATGCCTCATTTGAGATGTCAGATTTGGGGCATTTGCATCATTATTTGGGCATTTAGTTTATGCAAGGTGATGGTGGAATAGCTCTGTGTCAAACAAAATATATTGACACATTATTAAAGTGTTTTGGCCTTGACGACTGCAAACCTATTGCCTCTCCTATGGACACAGGTGAACAATTGAGTCTTCATGATGCTTGAGATGCATTTGATGTTGATCTCTATTAGGGGGATGTTGGATGCTTGATTTACTTATGCATTACTCGGCTAGATATTTAGCTTACTATCTCACAGATGATCAGGTTTATGCATTGCCCAGGTGTGAAGCATTGGTAGGCAGTTAAGCACATCTTTCGCTACTTGGGTGGTACTCAACCACTTGGATTGTTTTATCCCAAGGGGGGATCACTACTGCTAGATTTACATGCTTTTTCTGACAGTGAGTTGGCTAGTTGCTATGATACTTGTGTGTCCACTAGTGGCTTTTGCTTCATGCTTGGTAGCTCATGTATATCTTGGTTGAGCAAGAAGAAGCCTACTATGGCCACTTCTACTTGTGAGGCCGAGTATAGGGAAGCTTTCATAGCGACTGTTGAGTGTATGCGGCTCAGGTGCCTTATGGATGATATGGGTGTTGGTTAGTTTTCTGCCACCACCACCTTCACTGACAGTCAAAGTGCATTGGCAATTGCGAGGAACCCTGTGTTCCATGCTCGCACTAAGAACATTGAGGTGCACTATCATTATGTCAGGGAGAGGTTCTCTACTGGAGAGATTACTTTGGCATATGTGCCCACACAGGAGAACATTGCGGACCATTTCACAAAGGCTCTACTTAGGGAGAAGTTTGAAGCTTTCTGCAAAGCTTTGGCCTTACTTCCTTTTGTGGATTGATTCCAAATAGCTTGGCACTTCCTTATACATGAGTGTCAGCTCCTTGTTCACCACATCACTCCCAGGGGGGCATTTGTTGATATATTTAGATAGTGATGTGTGTGAACACACTAGGACCACCAAGGCACTTTTTTCCCTCTTTAGGAGGCTTTTTTCCCTCGGCTTGTATGTATGCCTATTACCATAATGGGCTATTTTTCTTTTTACATTCTAGTGGTAATACATCCAGTATTGTGTGTTGTGCTCCAAGCTTCTTCTTCTTCTTCCTTGTGCTGTTAGCGTGCTTTTGCAGACCTTAAACTCCAACAGTCAAGACTTTCACTATTGCAAATATGAGACATTGGTTCTTTTCTCATATAGCATCTTGATTTGTTTCTTTAAGAGGGGAGCTCTTAGTTTTGTTGAGCTCAAATAAGGTGTCCTTGACATTGCCAATAATAAAGTCACCATCTGATGAGAGGGAGGAGATGGGGATGCTAGAAGAGATCAAGCTCTTTTCTATTAAAGATTTCTTCACATACATGGCTTCAATTTTAACACATATTGGGAGGTTGAAAGGGAAGAAGAAAGGTTTGTTAAAGCTCCAATCTATGGAGCATAGAGAATCATATCTAAAGATATAAACATAGAATACATCCAATTGTTTTCTCATCTCTCTTGATTTGGGAGTAGTTGTTCCCTTAGAGAGCATAGTATGATGAAAGTCGAAGACAATTACCTTAAAATCTACGTCATTTATTGTTTGGCTCTTTCCATGGTTCACATCTTCAACAACTCATCTTGAGTTCATTTTCTTGTCTTTTTAGAGGATTTTTCTTTTGAGGGTGGGAGGGGAGAAAAAACAAGAAAATAAATTTGTTTTTATCTTTATCACAAGCACAACTTGATCCCATTATAGATCACCCTTACACATAAAAAAATTGTTCAAGACAATGCTATGAAGGTGATTAGCACCTTATCCTTTGTATGCACCTTAAAATTATTTTTCTTTCTTAGTGTAACATGTAACCTGCTCTTTTGTTGGAAAGTTGGATAATACTTAATACAAAGTCAAATTATTCATTCAATCATTAACCATTTTTAGAGAATTTTTTTTTTTATCCAAAGGTACTAAATTTTATACTCTTTACCGACTTTATGTCATCTATGTTGGTGCAATTAGTAAGCTTAAGTGCTTGGCTAATCATTTAGGACTAGACATCATTTTATCTCAGAATCTCGTGAAGTTAGGGAGCTGAACCCACGACTTATGTGGTAGGACGATTCAATTCAAATCATTCCTAAAGTGTAGGATCACTTTTAGGTGAGGGAAAATTCAAATTCAAACTTGAACTATGAGTATAAATATACATGCTTTTAGTCGCAGGATATGAGAGCCATTATGCAAAACATTGAGATACTTCAGTGAGCATACATTGAGCTCATCTCATGTATTACTAGTCCACTACACTCCCCTTGTACCATATTTGCATTAGCATATACATTTTGATACAATTCTTCAAGTACATCTCTGTCTGCGGTTCTCTGCTGCATCTTCATCATTACAGTGATTTTGTGGAATCGATTGCTCTATGTGTACTCCAATTTGTTGTGATTTGACTTGTATTAGTTATATTAAAGTTTCTATTACTTGCATATCAATTTTCATCGCATTTGGTTTAGATTATCTTGATATATGAATCATAGAAGGTGATTGTGTTTGCACACCTTCTAGATCCTGAAATGTTAGGATGAGCCCCCTAACTTGTTAGAATCATTTCTGAGTGTATGGTGTGGCTAAATTTGTTGGAGCAAGACAATCATCAATTAATGACTACATGAAGCTTAGGAGTGAAGAAATGAAGAAAAGGTTGAAGCTTGAAGTATGAAGTGAAGTGGAGGTACAGGAAGAGATGGTCTTTATACACATGTACATTAATCTTGTAAATACTTCACATACACTTTTGAAGCAGTGTCGAATCCACACTCATATATACATATATGCACACTTGTATATGGAAGTTCTATGTATGAGAGATGAGATTAGATGAGATATAGATGATAAGATCATAAGTTGAATGTGAAATTTTTAGTAGATGTACTTCTTATCAGAATAGAAGAAGTTCTTCAAGAAGTTGCACCTTGATGTTTCTCTTGTTTCTCCTTTTGTGCTTAATCAATTGTGAAATCCTTTTGTGTCTCTAAGTCTATAGTTGATGCATCTATGATCAAGTTTTGAGAGTCTAATTGTAATTAGGCTGAGAGAATTTTGTTTAGGAACATTCATATGTGTAACAGGTGATAAGTGACTCCTAAAATAGGCACAATCTCGATGGTCAAAGATTTGATGAGATCTCAGTCTGCAGTGTAAAGTTTTGCACAAATAAGCATTAAAAAAATTAAGTTGGAAGGTAAGCAACCTATGTCTAGAAGCATTTGATCAAATGTGGTCTAGATTGTGAGAACTATGTCTTTAAAGTTGCATATGTGAAAGTCGCTTGCAGAGAAAGCTTGTTTCACACATAGGTTTACTTATTGAAGTAAAGTTGAAGTTTTGTAATTGAAGAAATTTCACTTGAAGTAGTTGCACAAACATTAGAAGAATTTTGTGTCAAAGTTTCATAGAAAACTTTAATCATTTCATTAGTCAATGAGAGAGTTTTGTGAGGCAAACATTTCTGAGTGAAGCCATAGCTCACATAAGTATTAAGTGTTTATAATTTAGCAAAGATTTCAAAAAATTGGTAAGGGTCTTGAGCTATGCTTGACATGGAGGTGTTCTAAACTCAATTATAGTTTATTTTTTGGAGATTAAACTTCTCCATTAGTGGTATCAGAGCAAGTTCTATCAAAGTTGAAGGAAAGGAAGATCTTGACTGTTGCAGATATACAAAATTCAACATCTGAAGATTCAAACGGACCAAAAGTGAAGGAAAAGCTAAAGGGAGACACATGAGAGCAATCAAAAGAATCAGAAGGACTAAATTTCAAAGCAAAGCTATATTCATTACTCATAAGGTTGAAGATTTGTTAGTACATGTGAAGAAAGAATGGGAGATAGTCTCCAAATTGGGAAATTGGATAGAGAGAACTATCCAGCTTGGTCTATGGGATGGAAGCTCATCTTATGAGCAAAAATCTCATAGGATACATCACATGAGAAGAAGAGAAGCCAGAATTTAAAGATCCTAGTGTTCCAACTAGGGAGGAGCTTGCAAACTTGAAGGTTTGGATGAAGAAGGATGCTCAAACAAGGAGCATTATCTATATGGTAGTGAATGATTACTTGCTTCCTCACATCAGAGGACTTGAAAGTGCAAGTGATATATGGAATGCTTTGGAGGAACATTTTCAAAATACAACCAAATCAAGAAAGGCATCACTATGGGCTGACTTTACCACATTCAAGAAGAAAGATTCACAATTAATATCTGATTATGTGACAAAGATGAAAGACATTGCTGATTCTTTAGGTGCACTTGATGAAGAAATTGAAGAAGATAAATTGGTAAGACAAATTCTCACAGGTCTGAGGGAGATGAGAAGTGGACACCTTTCATATTATCAACTGAACTTTCATTAGATCATTTCACTCCTGATTTGAATCAATTGCTAGGACATATGCTAACTTTTGAGCATGATATCAAAGGGGATACTAATAAGAGTGCAGGTCAAGCAATGTATTCTAAGGTTAAGAAGAAGATTAACAAGGGAAAGCAACAATCACTTGAAGATGAAGGCACTTCAAGTCAAGCAAACTTCCAAAGAGGAAGAGGAAGAGGCAGAAGTAGAGGAAGAGGCAAAAACAACAAGGTGTCAAAGCTTGTTGGATGTGTGGTAAGACTAATCATCTAGCCCATGAATGTTGGCATAATAATCAAAGTGTTAGGAGCTTTAATTAGAATCATAATCAAAGAGGAAGAGGTGGAAGAAATCATAGAGGATGCTTCAAAGGTAGAGGTAGTAGAGGCTTCTTTGGAAGGAATGGTGGAAGAAACTTTCAAGGTTAATCATACAATAATACCTACTACAATTATGCATCAGATCAAAAGGAAAAATTCAACCCTAATCATGAATGCAACATGTGAAGTCCCAACCCAAGACCAAAGAGTGTTTTATATTGATTCAGGATGTAGCAATCATCTGAGTGGCAACATTGCTTTAATGACTGATTTGGAGAATAAAGGAAGTAATCATATAGTTCAAACAATTGATAATACAAATCACAAGGTTAAGTCTCTTGGATCAGTGAAGGCCAAAGATGGAAGTACTCTTTTGAGTAAGGTTCTTTATGTTCCTGCAATTCCAAAGAATTTGATCAATGTAGGACAAATTGTAGAAAAAGGATATGAGGTAAGGTTCACTAATGATGGAGTTTATGTTGAGGACCCTAATCAAGGGTATAAGCAAATTGTTACAAGAACGAAAGCAGGAAGGCTTTTCCAATTGATAGTACAAGGTAATGTTGGACATGCCTTGTTCACATATAGAGATCAAAAGATATCTGAGTTGGATCTTTGGCACAAAAGGCTTGGACACTTCAATGAAAGAGGTATTAAAGAAATGATTAACAATGGTTAAGTACTTGGATTACCTAATGTTGTAGGTCAACACATGACATACAGATGTGAAGCATGTCAATTAGGTAAGGCTCATAAGCAATCATATTATAAACAAGGTTTCATGTATCCAAAAAGACTTGAATTGGTGCATACAGATGTGTGGGGTCCTTCAAGGGACTTTAGTATAAATGGTTCAAGATATTATGTCATTTATGTTGATGATGCTACCACGTGGATCACTATTTATGTGATCAAAGATAAGTCAGAAGTGTATAACACATTTAAACACTATCATGTATATGCAGAGAGGATTACATGACAAAAATTGAAGAGATTAAGGTCAGATGGAGGGGGAGAGTATTTCTCAAATTAATTCAGTTATTATTTACGTGCAGGTATAAAAAGAGAAGTTACTTGCAGGTACTCTCCTCAACAAAATGGTGTAGCAGAAAGGAGAAACATGACTCTTGTTGAATTTGCAAGGTCAATGTTGAAAGAGAAGAATTGCCCTAACTGTTTGTGGGTTGAGGCTATAAATACAGCCACATAATTGGCTAATAGGCTACCATGTAAATCAGAAAGCTATGAAGGAAGAGTATGATGCACTCATTGAGAATGAGACTTGGGACTTGGTACCCAAACCAAGTAATCAGAAAGTGATAGGATGCAAATGGGTCTACAAAACAAAGAGGTATGCAATGGAAGTGTGTCAAGGTATAAAGCTAGAATTGTTGTAAAAGGATATGCACAGATGTATGGTGGGGACTATGATGAAACCTATAGTCCTGTTGCAAAGATGACAACCATAAGAACTCTCATAGCTATTGTTGCATGAAAAGTTGGAAATTGTCTCAATTAGATGTGAAGAATGATTTTTTAAATGGTTATATTTCAGATGAAGTTTACATGGAGCAATCAAATGGGTTTAAAGATCAATTTGATCCAGATCATGTGTGTAAGCTCAAGAGAGCTTTGTATGGCTTGAAGCAAGCCCCAAAGGCATGGAATTACAGGCTTGTGAAGTTCTTGAAAGAGCTTGGTTTCCAAGCATCAAAGGCAGATGGTAGCTTGTTAATCATAGAAAGTGAAGATGGATTCATCTACGTTTCTATTTATGTTGATACAGTGAACAAGGAGATAGCACTCATGTATAAGGAAGTACCAAGCTATGTGGAATCAATCCACAAAAGGAAGTAAGCCCAATGTTCTTCTGCATGGGCACATATGCCAAGTTGATCTCCCCCTTAGAGAACCTCTCCCTGACATAATGATAATGCACCTCAATGTGCTTAGTGCGAGCATGGAACACAGGGTTCCTCGCAACTGCCAATGGACTCTGACTGTCAGTGAAGATGGTGGTGGCAAAAGATTGACCGACACCCAAATCAGCCATAAGGCGTATGAGCCACACACACTCAACAGTTGCTGTGAAAGCTATCCTATATTGAGCCTCACTAGAAGTGGCCACAGTAGTTTGCTTCTTGCTCAACCAAGATATACATGAGCTACCAAGCATGAATCAAAAGCCACTGGTGGACACACGAGTGTCATAGCAACCAGCCCAATCACTGTCAAAAAAAGCATGCAAATCTGGCGATGGTGATCCCCCCCTTGGGATAAAACAATCCAAGTAGCCGGGTACCACTCAAGCAGCAAAAGATGCCCTTAACTGCCTACCAATGCTTGACACCTGGGCAATGCATAAACCTGCTCATCTGTGAGACATCAAACTGAATATCTGGCCGAGTAATGCATAAGTAAATCAAGCATTCAACAACCTGCTAATAGAGAACAACATCAAATGCATCTCCAGCATCATGAAGACTCAATCGTAAACCTATCTCCATAGGAGTGGTGCAAGGAATTGAACTCACAACCTCTTGGTTAGGAATGTGATGGGCTAACCACTTGCCCCAAAAGCCATGGTTGAGGATTACTTCCTAATCCTCTCTCTTAGGGTGTAGTTCAACCATCTCCTACTAGGATTATGTTACATTCGTCCCCCCTTGGTCAATCATTGTCCTCAATGATCTGCTCTTGTATCCCTCTAGCCTCGGTGATGCCCTTGAATTGATGTCCCTCAACCTCGCATAGTTTCTTGAACCTTGTTCGCAACCTTGGTCTCTTGAACCTTGCTCTCAACCTTGGTGTCTTGAACCTTCTTGTTCGCAACCTTGGTGTCTTGAGCCCTTGTTCTCAACCTCAGTCTTGAACCTTGTTCTCACCCATGTTTGGTATCTTGAATACTCAATCAAGTGCTTCCCTCTCGGGATGTACCCTCATAGGATGTACCCTGGCACCATGTACCCTGGCACCGTGTACCCTGGCACCGTGTACCCTGATACCGTGTACCCTGCGACGCGCTATGCCGCGGTGCGTCACCTTGCCCAAGCCTACTTCCTAGGCTCTGATACCAATGCAAGGAATTGAACTCACAACCTCTTGGTTAGGAATGTGATGGGCTAACCACTTGCCCCAAATGCCATGGTTGAGGATTACTTCCTAATCCTCTCTCTTAGGGTGTATTTCAACCATCTCCTACTAGGATTATGTTACAAGTGGCAATAGGCTTACGGTCTTCAAGGCCAAAACGCGGCAATAAGGTGTTAATATATTTCATTTGATACAAAGTTATTCCCCCATCAACTTGCATAAACTGAATGCCCAAATAGCGATGCAAATGCCCCAAATTAGACATCTCAAATGAGGCATGCAAATCAGTCTTAAAATCAACAATATGTGTGTCATGAGGGCCAGTAAGTAGCATGTCATCAACATATATTACAATGATAAGAAGCACATCATTAGCACACTTAACATACAAGGTGCTTTCAGTTGGACTGTTCTCAAAACCATGTGCAATCAGATAGGCATGTATCCTTTCATACCAAGCACGTGGTGCTTGCTTCAAACCAACTTGAGATATAAACTCCATAAACTGCCCTCTATCATGGAGTGTGGAGTGACCAGTGGACTTTCTCCCATCATGCTCTACAATAGAAAACTCAAATAATTAGAATACGATAATAATGGTAATATAGAAAAATAGTATTGTACAAAAAAACATAGCAAAATAAATAAACACAAATTAATACGTACAAATGTTTGCTTCATAAATCCTCTATTCTAGCATCCTCTTGGAGATCTGCTGTGTAGAGGATATCCATCTCTACATTGGTGGCTTCTAAGTCATCATCCTTGTACAACATATCATCTTCTACTTCATCGTGTACCTTGTCTTCTTCAAAGACCTCTTCATATCGGACAATGATCTCTTCCTCCTTGACTACCAAATGCACCTTAGAGTCCACTATGGATGGAATTTTTTCTACATCTATGTCCTCACAAGTTTCTCTGCTATGTGGAATGACTTGTAAAACAAAAAGCCACTCTGTTTCTTTCAAATTTGGTATAAAGACAACTTGCTCATAGTATCCGGGAAGTACAAATGTATCTCTTTCATCTGTCCATAGCTTTGTGGAGTCTAAATGAAGCAATCCGCTCTTATTCTGCCTCACTATTGCATTGCTTCCAGAGGTGACTACTTTGACCCATTTCACATCAAACATAAAGTAATCAAACCTCTCAAAGGATAGCTTCAAGATATCCTGGATCACTCCACAATACTCAGGCTGGCTTTCTTGAGCATTGTCGTCTCTTGCACTAGCTCTACTTTTTTGGAAAAAGTACACCATTACCCCACTATCAAAAGTAGACCTATTTTTGTAGATTTGTGCGATCCAAATGTGTTGTCCATGAGACTATAGTGCACCGTATTTAGAATATTGCCAATCATATCCCTTTGCGAGTTCCTCCTCTTCTTCAAAGATATCCTCACCCATTGCCTTTGCTTGTGAAATGGATATATCTAGCCATCTACTCGTTGGAAAGTGTGGAAGAGATCGAAGACTTTCCGGAAGAGGCAAAAAGCGAGTGGAACAATTCTTTCAAAACTGAGCTCTTTCCTTTGTGTTTGTCTCCTTGGAAAGCTCATACCTCTCAAGTCACTTCTGCATAGGTTCAGAGTTAACGATGAAAAGCTTCATTGCATTCTCTGTGAAAGTTACATCCATTTTTTCTTTGCATCCCTTTACCTTGAGGTTCATCGCCTACGACACGAACATCTTCATCATCACTCTATAAGGGAGGCGTTTTTGGGTCTGACATGCACAGAAACTCTGTTATGAATACAAGAGACTCTTGTATGAACCACCCCTCTGCCATGCTATCCTTTGGACATGCTCGAGCAAGTCATGCATTTCCACATAAGTATGACTTGCACTTGCACGTCCCATCTTCTTATAGGTTGAGAAATGTCTCACATAGTAATCCCATCCCATAAAGCACGTAATCCCATCTTACAAAGTGCGTAGCTCTTCCACAAGTGGTGCAAGATATACATCCATGTTTTTTTACCTTATACTTACTTGGCTCAATGAGAGCTAATAATAAATGGCCCTTTTTTTGGCTAGCCATGGTGGGATGTTATAGTTGACCAAACATACAGTCCGTGTGATCCATAAGGAGCTACATAAACCAAATGGATTTACTCCATCCATGTCTAGGCCTAGATGTATGTTCCAAAGCTCTCTAACAAACTCTGGCCACTTACTATCTATGTGTTTCCAAGCATCAGAATCAGTAGGCACTCGTATTAGACTATCTGTAGACCTGCACTTTAAATGCCATGACATTAATTGAGCTATGGATTCACATCTAAACATGCTCTTAATTCTTTGAATGATAGGAAAGTGACGAAGAACCTCTGCGGGGACGGCTTCGCCCACAAGGCCTTCTCTAAACATGTTTAGTCCACACTTTGGACATATGTGGAGATGCTCATACTCGTTCCAAAAGAGAATGCAATCATTCGGACAAGCATGAATCTTGGTGTAGTCCATTCCAACGGATTGTAAAAGTTTTTTTGCATCTCCACGTGTTGGAGTCATGTCATTGCCATCTAGCAGAAATTGATCTTTCAAAATCTTGCAAGCAAGAAGCAATTACCATGATATTATTAAATGAACTTATTTTGATATGTCAATGAAATTTTATTTCAAATCCACTTACCTGAACAACTCAAAGTCACTACTATCTGACCATCCATAAATGGATTGAAGATTGAGCATCATAGGCGATGCACGTAGTACATATATCTTTGCCCGAGTGTACATTGGTAAATGGGCTAATCTTTGCATGTTCTGGTGTTCTTTGTCGGCTTCTAATCGTGGAAATTATGTTGTGTCCATGGAGCCCATGACATCTTCTCCACCATCGTGATCTTCATCCATCTCATAAAATGCCTCGAGCATTTCTTCCAGATGTTCAATCTCTGTAATGCTACCAATACCTTGTACTTCTACCTCCCTCTTTGTTCTCTTCTATCCATGAGAGGTAGATGGTGCAATGTGTAATAAAGTAAGTCTATGATCCAAGGGTCTGGCCGGTTCACAAAGATCTGAAATCGGACACCGTTTGGTCATTCGTGTGTGTGACAAAAGATCTCGAGTTTAGACTTACTAGGAGGTCTTGTGCTCTTGTGAACAAGTGATCCACTTAGCTTAATGGTTAAGTCTCAAGGATGTGAAGGAGGAGGTCTTGGGTTCAATCCCCATGGGGGACATGGGGAGAGTATTTTGCCCAAAGAGCTCTAGAGCCTTCTAGAAGCATCCACTTGAGTTAACTCGAGTTGACTGAAACACTTGGCGCACATGCAGTTACATGGCCGACACATGGCTGGCTAGTATCCACCTGCCCAAGAAGGCAGTCCCCTGGAGAGAGCTATATATAGAGGCATTTGGTTGGGAGGAGAGTCATCTCTCAAGCACGTGGTGGTCCTAATCCTTGTTCTCTTGCACAATGACATTTGGGTCGGCCTTCTCACCACAAGAACCATGCGAATGGTAACGTAGGTTTTATAGTCGAATTTTATCAAATGATCCATATTT
This sequence comes from Ceratopteris richardii, assembly GCA_020310875.1. Taxonomy (NCBI): domain Eukaryota; kingdom Viridiplantae; phylum Streptophyta; class Polypodiopsida; order Polypodiales; family Pteridaceae; genus Ceratopteris; species Ceratopteris richardii. The sequence continues at coordinate 134,546,206 of CM035422.1, read as the reverse complement.
TCTAATATGTGTAGTAAAAATCCATCGTTTTTGAAAATTTTAATACTTGCATTAAGTGCAAGAACATGCCATTCCCTCCTCTAGATCCAAAGATGCCATCTGATACCATGTTTATATATATTAAATATTCTATTGTTTTCCAAATTTTTACATACATTTAATTATAATATTTACATATTTTAAGCCTTTCCTAATTTTTACATATATTTGATTATGTATATTAATATTAGTCCTAAAGCTTTATTTTTTAGTATTTAATTTAATTCAAAAACCCTAATTTTTTATAGATTTGTATATACATGTTCGTATGTGTTTGTATGTAAAAACCCTAAAACCCTATATTTTATATATTAAATTATAGATATGTAAAAACCCTAAAAATCCTAAAGACCTATTTTTTATATATTTAATTAGATATATTTTAAATTTTCTATTTTTCACTAATTTTTATATACATTTAGTTAGAATATTTACATATTCTAATTTTTTCCATATATATATATATATATATATATATATAATATATATATATATATATATATATATATATATATATATATTAATCCTAAAAATTTATTTTTAAAGTATTTAAATATGTATATTTAATTACATTCAAAATCCTTGATATCTTATATATTTGTATATATTTGTGTGTATGTAAAAACCCTAAAATCTTATTTTTTAATATATAGAATTATATATATGTAAAAACACTAAAAATCCTAAAGACTTATTTTTTATATATTTAATTGTATATACTTATTTTCATTAAAATACCCTAATTTCTTATATATTTAATTATACATAATGCATTCTATTAATTATTCTAATTTTTTCCTACTTTTTATTTGATTATACATATTAATATTAAACCTAAAACTTTATTTTTTAAATATTTAGTTATATTTATTTATTTTAATTCAAAAACCCTAAAAGCCTAATCCTAAAGACTTAGACCTAAAACATCTATATGTGTGTATGTGTAAAAACCCTAAAATCTTATTTTTTAATATATAGAATTATATATATGTAAAAACCATAAAACTCCTAAATACTTATTTTTTACATATTTAATTATATATACTTATTTCAATTAAAATACCCTAATTTCTTATATATTTAATTATACATAATACATTTTCTTAAGTATTCTAATTCTTTTCCTACTTTTTATTTGATTATACATATTAATATTAAACCTAAAACTTTATTTTTTTATATTTAGTTATATTTATTTATTTTAATTCAAAAATACCTAAAACCCTAATCCTAAAGACTTAGACCTAAAACATCTATATGTGTGTATGTGTGCATTGTGTATGCTTGTGTATATATATGTGTATGTGTATATGTATTATGTGTGTATATGTATATGTATGTGTAAAAACCCTAAAAACCTAATCATACAGACCTAGACCTAAAACATGTATATGTGTGTATGCTTGTGTATATATATGTGTATGTGTATATGTATATTGTGTGTATATGGGAATATAAGTGTATGCATGTGTAAAAACCCTAAAACCCTAATCCTAAAGACCTAGACCTAAAACATATATATGTGTGTATGCATGTGTATATACATATATATGTGTATATGTATTATGTGTGTATATGTGTATATATGTGTATGCATGTGTAAAAACCCTAAAACCCTATTCCTAAAGGCCTAGACCTAAAACATGTATATGTGTGTAAGCATGTGTATATATATGTGTACGTGTATATGTATTCTGTTTGTATATGTGTATATATGTGTATGCATGCGTAAAAACCCTAAAACCCTAATCCTAAAGACCTACACCTAAAACATGTATATGTGTGTATGCATGTGTATATATATATGTGTATGCATATATGTATTATGTGTGTATGCATATGTGTATGTATGTAAAAACCCAAACCCTAATCCTAAAACCATAACCCTAAAACATAATGGTGGAAACTTCAATCAAGTTGAACTTGGCTCTGTGATGTTCATACTATTGAAGGTGAATGAGGTAAAATGTTGAACTTTGAAGGGACGCTTGCTAGATCCCACATCTCTTATTTTCTCTCTCTCCACTAGCCCACCACCCTGCCATCCCACCTTTCCTCCATCCGGCCATCCCACCATGGCGCCTCAACTCCACCCCCCTCCATCCCGCACCCCCTCACTCCCTCCATCCCCCACCCCCTCACTTCCACCATCTCTTAGCCCTCACCCTCACCATCCTTCACTCCGTCACCTCCACCCTCCACCATCTCTCCATACACCCCGCTTCCCTTAGTCCCTCACCTCTACCATCCCTCCATCCCGCACCCCCTCACTCCCACCATCCCTCAGCTCCTCACCTCCACCATACCTCCACCCCCCTTACCTCAACTCCACCCTCCACCATCCCTCCATGCACCTCGTTTCCCTCACCCCCTCATCTCTGCCATCCTACCATCCCTCAACCCCTCAGCTCCACCATTCCTCCACCCCTTTACCTCACCTCCACCCTCCACCATCCATCCATGCACCCTGCTTCCCTCACCCCCTCATCTCTACCATCCCACCATCCCTCACTCCCTCACCTATGCCCTTCCTCCATCACACACCCCCTCACCTCCACCACCCTCCCGCACTCACCTCTCTCTTCCCCCTCCTCTCTCTCTCTCTCTCTCTCCCCCCCCACAATCTTCAGTCTTGCACACCCACACTCTACCATCCTCCCACCTCTCTCTTCCCTCTCTCTCTCTCTCTCCCTCTCTCTCCCTTGCAATCCTTTGTCCTGCATACCCACACTCTGCCATCCCCCCACCTCTCTCTTCCCTCCCTCTCTCTCTCTCTCTGCAATCCTCTATCCTGTGCACCCACACTTTGACATCCTCCACCTCTCTCTTCCCCCCCCCCCTCTCTCTCTCTCTTACGGGGGGCACATGATGCTCCAGTCACCTGAAGTACGGTGAATCGAATGGATATTTCCGCTTTTTTGACATCGTGGCTGATGAGTTGTAAGGTGAAGCTGATGACATGTCCGATGAAGCAAGGGTGACCTGAACGGACTGGCGCCTTTGGGGGCCAGTCCGTTCGGGTCACCTGATACTTAAAAAATTTTATAATGAATCATTCTGCGCCATTTTCTGCATAACGTGTGCGCCATTTTCTGCATAACGTGTGTTATATTTTACGGTATGCCATATTAATCATTTCGTTCGGGTCGGGTCACCCAAAGTCATGCTTTTATTCTGTTCGTAAGTCATCGAAGGTCATTCTGTTATTCTGTTCGTAAGTCAATTGAGTGACATTGATATTATATATGTTCGCACCAAACGTTATATTATATGCGTTCGTGAGTCACATTATATATGTTTCATTATATACGTTACATTACAATTGTGAGTCACATTATATACATTCGTGCCAAATGCGATATTAAAATAGTGGCACTGAAATAGTACGACAAATTTTAAAATAGTGAAGATTGATGGTAAGTGAAGGTTTAATAAATAAAGCTTGTGAGATAGTATTAACAGTGATCGTCATATGTGTAGACATAAGAAAGCAAAGGGGTAGCCGAAATGGAATAGAATCAAACATATAGTAATGCTAAGTGTAATATTATTGAAGTAAACCAAAAATCTTTCCTCGCTCCATATAAATTTTCTTTTTTAAAATCAATATTGTATTGTCTCGTAATTTCACCAAAAAGTGATCCAAGATTGTTATGTTCCCTATGATTGTTGGATTTTGTGTGCTTTGATCTCTTAATGCAATATTAAAGCACTATGCATATTCATTAGAATGTCTTCAAAGTGACTGGTTGCAATTGCATGAAATCGATAATGGAAATAATAAGAATCATCCACTTACATGATGGCAAATTTTAAAAACACTTTCATATGCCCCTAATTCTGATCGCCACAAGTCGAGTGACTGTCTTGCATGTGCCCATAATTCCGACGATCGGAGGTCACCGGATCTATCATACATGTGCCCTTAATGGTGTAATCTAATCACCCAAAAAAAATTCCATGTGCCCTCCCTATCTCTCTCTCTCTCTCTCTACCCGCAATCCTCTATCCCGCATACCCACACTCCGCCATCTCCCCATCTCTCTCTCTCTCTCTCTCTCTCTCTCTCTCTCTCTCTCGTGTCGTGCATCCGTAGGTCCTCCATGCACCGGTCCTCTTCTCCGCCACCCCGCAAGTCTTCAGCATGCAGTCCGCAGCCAAGGAGAGAAATCTTCAGCGTGCAGTCCACAACCAAGGTGCTCTCTCTCTCTCTCTCTGCCAACCTGCAACAAACCCTACCCCGCATCTCCTCTGTCGCGTGCACCGAAGCTACCCCCCCTCTCTCTCTCAACCCACTGCACCCCCGCCCGCCATCCTGCAAGCTTCGCACATCGTGCAGGTCCTTAGAAGTGCCACAACCCCGCAGCTCCCCATCAACACCCCCCAATGCTGCACATTATACCCCCATCCACAGCCCTCTACAGCCCACAGGCCGACATCTTCTTCTCTCCACCAATTCCTATGCGCGTCCTCAGGTCCGCCAATTCCGCAAGACCACCAGTTTGGCATCTGCCTTGTTCGATCGGAGGGCCCCAAGCCCCCACCAGCTTCTTCTTTTTCTTCGTGGTCTTTCACAGAAGGCAGAACGCAAGCCAAGCGGATGTTTCTTCTGGAATCTGAATGCAGAATTGCTACACCTCGCGAGTCGCGCATGCTGTCCTCTAAGATTATGTTGTTGGCGGGTACAGTGGATGTCTTGGACCTTGACTAATGTAGAGAATTTGCAAAAGATATGGCCGGCATTTTGCCTTATAGAGTACACTCCATTATAACAGCCAATGTGGCTATCCTGTAGAGAATTTGCAAAAGATATGGCCTGCATTTTGCCTTATAGACTACACACCACTGTAAGAGCCAATGAGAATCAAGACAATACTCGAGAGAAAAGTGAAAGATGTCATTAATTGAGTAAACAAAGGAGTTTTCATAAAGCCATTGGAAATGCAAGATGAGTCATGAGGAATTGTTTTTTATTTTTTTATTTTTAGTTATTTTTAAGGTATTAAACAAAAAGCGGCTTTCTCTCTACCTCTCTCTACTTCTCGCTATCTTCTCCTTTATCTTCTCTCTCTACCTCTCTCTACTCTCTCTAATCTCTCTCTATCCTCTCTCTAGTCTTTCCCTCCTCTCTCTAATCTCTCTCTTCCCTCTCTCTCTTTCCTCTCTCTCTTTCCCACCCCCCTTCACTCCTACCCCCCTCGCCCGCCTCCCCCCCTCGTGAGACATTCATCCAAGCATGCATGAAACTAGACACGGGGCGCCAAGGTGATTGCTAAAAAAAATACGTTTTTTATTATGTTCATAAACCACTTTACAAGGGACATTAATGAAAGCTTGGTAGAGGGGTAGCTTGACTATCCCTTATAGTTGCGCATATGCATATGTATGTTTGTATGCATATGATTGTGTGTATGTGAGTATGCATGTGTGTATGCATATGCATGTTTGTAGGCGCCACGAGGCATACCCTCAAGCATTGAAAAACCTTGGATAGAAAAACAGGGGCTGTCACATCCTCCCCCAGCTTGGAGAGTTTGTTGCCCTCAACAAGCGGGTTCAAGTTTACAAAACTTGTCGTGTTACAAAATGTTTAGAACATTACAATGGGCTAAGGGGCCATGGTAGGCCTAAGAGGCTCGATAATATTTTCAGACAAGAGGATGGTCCGGACCAAAGGTGTTGGACGGGATCCAGTTGGTGTCAACTAAGGGACGACCTTTCCACTTGATGAGGAACTAGGGCCCTTCGCGTGTGTTGCAGTCATGTAAGATGGCTTCTGGTTGGAACTGGTTCTCATCATCTTGAAGCATAGGGACGTAGCATCCATACTTGGTATCGAGTTTGAATCATTTCAGCAAGCTCACATGAAATGCATTATGGAACTGGGTTATGGAACTGGGCCTTATTGGGCAACTCCAAGCTGTATGTGACTTCGTTGATCCGCTTCTCTACCTTGTACGGGTCGCAGTATCGATGATTGAACTTCTGTGTGATTTTTCGAGGAAGTGTGATGTTTCGCGCGCTTGATCGAGGAATGCTCCACAATCGAGGTCGTTGGTGGCCAAAATGAGGTCTTGTATGAGGGCGAGCAGGATGATGGCGTCTTTTTTGATTGCAAGCTTGGACGGGGTCATTTTTGTACTCGAATGGACCGAGGCATTGTAATGAAACTCCAAGATGTCTAAGTGTTTGGCCCACAATCTCGTTGGTTTGTTTGCACATAGTTGCAAATGTAGTCTTCAATTGTTTGGTTGACCCGCTCAGTTTGCCCGTCAGTTTGTGGGTGATATGCACTATAAAATCTGAGTTGTGTGCCGAGTAAGCAAAAGAGTTTGGTCCATAACCGACTCAAGAAGCAACCATCTCGATTTGAAATGATAGCGAGAAGCAAGCCGTGACACTTGACAATGTTGTGCGAAGAACAGTTGGGCCATTGCTTTTGCGTTCAAGGGAGGCTTAACCGGAATGAAATGGGCCTGTTTGGTGAAGTAGTCGACAACAACAAATATAATTGAGTATCCCTGGGATGGTGCAAGCTCGGTTATGAAGTCCATACTAATCATGTTCCATGGCTTGTTTGGTATGGGCAAAGGTTGTAAGAGGCGAGCCGGTTTGATTCTGTCCTGCCTGACAAGTTGGCATGTCAGACATGTCTCCACATACTCTTGAACTTGAGCCTTCATACCTGGCCAATAGAAGTGTCTGTGTAGGAGCTCGTAGCTATGATTTTGGCCTCCATTTCCTACCACTTTACAATCATGTGCTTCCTAGAGCAACTCCTTGAGTAGCTCAAAATCATTTGGGACATAGATTCGGCCTTTCTAGTAGTGTGCCCTCTTCTATGGAATACAGTGGTGCGAACCTCTTGCATGAGCTCGTGCACCCGGCTATCATGTTCTTGAGCTTGCTTGATCTAGCCCTTTAGGCGGATGAGATTGTGGAAAACACTTGAATTTTGGATCTTCTACTTAGTGTGTCTGGCATGATGTTCTATTTCCTCGACTTATGAATGATCTTGATGTCAAAATCTGTGAGGAAATCTTGTCATCTAGCTTGCTTTGGACTTAGCTTCAGTTGGGATGCAAAGTACTTGAGTGAGATGTTGTTTATGAAAACCTTGATGTGTTTGTCTTGGACATAGTGTTGACATTTGTGTAGGCAATGGATGACCGCAAGCATTTCCTTCTCATGTGTGCTCCACCTGAGCTCGACTTTGATAAAATTGTGAGACTTCTAGGCAACCGATTGCTTGTCTTGCATCAGGACCTCTTTGAGCACCATGTTGGATGCATCGACATGAATTTTGAAGGGTTTATCGAATTCTAGAAGTTTGAGGAGCAGGGTGTTGCACACCGCAACCTTAAGTGCATCGAAGGCATCTTCTTTGGGTTGGCTCTATTTGAAGTCCTATTTCTCGTTGATCAAATCCAAGAGTGGGGCTGCAATCTTGCTAAAATCCCAAATGAAGCGCATGGAAATTGGAAGAATCCGATGAACTACCGAACCGCTTTGACCATCATTGGGGGACCCACTTTAGCACTACTTCTAGGATCGATATGAAGTCCAAAAACTCGACCTTCTTCATGGCGAACTCGCACTTGCTCGGTTTAGCATAGAGGCGGTGTTCACGGAGGTGTTGGAGAATAGTCTTCACATGTTCGTATTGCTCTTCTAATTTATGACTGTAAATCAATAGGTTGTCAATATATATGATGAGAAACAGATTAGCGTATCCTAGAAGCCATTGTTCATCTCTCGACAGAACGTCGTAGGGGCCCCTGTGAGCCTGAACAGCATGACGAGCCACTCGTAGCTTCCATAACATGTATGGAAGGTAGTCTTCTCGATGTGCTCCTAAGCCACCCTAATTTGATGGTATCCAGAATGGAGATCTATGCGTGTGAAGCATCCCCCCCTGACGAGGCAGTCTAGAAGTTCCTCCATTATTGGGACCGGATACTTACTTTTAATGGTGATCTTGCTGAGGGCCCGATAGTCAATACATAGGTATAATGAGCCATAATTCTTCTTCTCAAAGAGGACTGATGCTCCATTCAGTGAGTTGCTCAATCGAATGTAGCCTCGCTCTTCTAATTCATGTAGTTGGCACCTTCAAGTTGGTCTCATTCATCTTATAGGGCGCCCATGAAGGGGTCGATTGATCCAAAAGGGTGTCGATCCGATGTTGCACATTGCCCTTGTTCTCAACCTCAGTCTTGAACCTTGTTCTCACCCATGTTTGGTATCTTGAACACTCAATCAAGTGCTTTCCTCTCGGGATGTACCCTCATAGGATGTACCCTCACAATGTACCCTAGCACCGTGTACCCTGGCATCGTGTACCCTGGTACCGTGTACCCTACGACACGCTACGCCGCGGTGCATCACCTTGCCCAAGCCTACTTCCTAGGCTCTGATACCAATGCAAGGAATTGAACTCACAACCTCTTGGTTAGGAATGTGATGGGATAACCACTTGCCCCAAAAGCCATGGTTGAGGGTTACTTCCTAATCCTCTCTCTTAGGGTGTAGTTCAACCATCTCCTACTAGGATTATGTTACAAGTGGCAATAGGCTTACAGTCTTCAAGGCCAAAACGCGGCAATAATGTGTCAATATATTTCGTTTGTCATAAAGTTATTCCACCATCAACTTGCATAAATTGAATGCCCAAATAGTGATGCAAATGCCCAAAATTAGACATCTCAAATGAGGCATGCAAATCAGTCTTAAAATCAACAATATGGGTGTCATGAGGACCAGTGAGTAGCATGTCATCAACATATATTACAATGATCAGAAGCACATCATTAGCACACTTAACATACAAGGTGCTTTCAGTTGGACTGTTCTCAAAACCATGTGCAATCAGATAGGCATGTATCTTTTCATACCAAGCATGCGGTGCTTGCTTCAAACCAACTTGAGATATAAACTCCATAAACTGCCCTCTATCATGGAGTGTGGAGTGACCAATGGACTTTCTCCCATCGTGCTCTACAATAGAAAACTCAAATAATTAGAATGCGATAATAATGGTAATATAGAAAAATAGTAGTGTACAAAAAAACATAGCAAAATAAATAAACACAAATTAATACGTACAAATGTTTGCTTCATAAATCCTCTATTCTAGCATCCTCTTGGAGATCTGCGGTGTAGAGGATATCCATCTCTACATTGGTGGCTTCTAAGTCATCATCCTTGTACAACATATCATCTTCTACTTCATCGTGTACCTTGTCTTCTTCAAAGACCTCTTCATATCGGACAATGATCTCTTCCTCCTTGACTACCAAATGCACCTTAGAGTCCACTATGGATGGAATTTTTTCTACATCTATGTCCTCACAAATTTGTCTGCTATGTGGAATGACTTGTAAAACAAAAAGCCACTTTGTTTCTTTCAAATCTGGCATAAAGGCAACCTGCTCATAGTGTCTGAGAAGTACAAATGTATCTCTTTCATCTGTCCATAGATTTGTGGAGCCTACATGAAGCAAGCCGCACTTATTCTGCCTCATTGTTGCATTGCTTCCAGAGGTGACTACTTTGACCCATTTCACATCAAACAGAAAGTAATCAAACCTCTCGAAGGATAGCTTCAAGATCTCTTCGATCACTCCACAATACTCAGGCTCGCTTTCTTGAGCATTGTCGTCTCTTGCACTAGCTCTACTTTTTTGGAAAAAGTACACCATTACTCCACTATCAAAAGTAGACCTATTTTTGTAGATTTGTGCGATCCAAAAGTGTTGTCCATGAGACTATAGTGCACCGTATTTAGAATATTGCCAATCATATCCCTTTGCGAGTTCCTCCTCTTCTTAAAAGATATCCTCACCCATTTCCTTTGCTTAAGAAATGGATATATCTAACCATCTACTCGTTGGAAAGTGTGGAAGAGATCGAAGACTTTTCGGAAGAGGCAAAAAGCGAGTGGAACAATTCTTTCAAAACTGAGCTCTTTCCTTTGTGTTTGTCTCCTTGGAAAGCTCATACCTCTCAAGTCACTTCTGCATAGGTTTAGAGTTAACGATGAAAAGCTTCATTGCATTCTCTGTGAAAGCTACATCCATTTTTTCTTTGCATCCCTTTACCTTGAGGTTCATCGCCTACGACACGAACATCTTCATCATCACTCTATAAGGGAGGCGTTTTTGGGTCTGACATGCACAGAAACTCTGTTATGAATACAAGAGACTCTTGTATGAACCACCCCTCTGCCATGCTATCCTTTGGACATACTCGAGCAAGTCATGCATCGTCCACATAAGTATGCCTTGCACTTACACGTCCCATCTTCTTATAGGTTGAGAAATGTCTCACATATTAATCCCATCCCATAAAGCACGTAATCCCATCTTACAAAGTGCGTAGCTCTTCCACAAGTGGTGCAAGATATACATCCATGTTTTTTTACCTTATACTTACTTGGCTCAATGAGAGCTAATAGTAAATGGCCCCTTTTTTGGCTAGCCATGGTGGGATGTTATAGTTGACCAAACATATAGTCCGTGTGATCCATAAGGAGCTACATAAACCAAATGGATTTACTCCATCCATAGCTAGGCCTAGATGTATGTTCCAAAGCTCCCTAACAAACTCTGGCCACTTACTATCTATGTGTTTCCAAGCATCAGAATCAGTAGGCACTCATATTAAACTATCTGTAGACCTGCACTTTAAATGCCATGACATTAATTGAGCTATGGATTCACATCTAAACATGCTCTTAATTCTTTGAATGATAGGAAAGTGACGAAGAACCTTTGCACGGACGGCTTCGCCCACAAGGCCTTCTCTAAACATGTTCACTCCACACTTTGGACATATGTGGAGATGCTCATACTCATTCCAAAAGAGAATGCAATCATTCAGAAAAGCATGAATCTTGGTGTAGTCCATTCCAACGGATTGTAAAAGTTTTTTTGCATCTCCACATGTTGGAGTCATGCCATCTAGTAGAAATTGATCTTTCAAAATCCTGCACGCGAGAAGCAATTACCATGATATTATTAAATGAACTTATTTTGATATGTCAATGAAAGTTTATTTCAAATCCACTTACGTGAACAACTCAAAGTCACTACTATCTGACCATCCATAAATGGATTGAAGATTGAGCATCATAGGCGATGCACGTAGTACATATATCTTTGCCGGAGTGTACATTGGTAAATGGGCTAATCTTTGCATGTTCTGGTGTTCTTTGTCGGCTTCTAATCGTGGAAATTATGTTGTGTCCATGGAGCCCATGACATCTTCTCCACCATCGTGATCTTCATCCATCTCATAATATGCCTCGAGCATTTCTTCCATATGTTCATTCTCTGTAATGCTACCAATACCTTGTACTTCTACCTCCCTCTTTGTTCTCTTCTATCCATGAGAGGTAGATGGTGCAATGTGTAATAAAGTAAGTCTATGATCCAAGGGTCTGGCCGGTTCACAAAGATCTAAAATCGGACACCGTTTGGTAATTCGTGTGTGTGACCAAAGATCTTGAGTTTAGACTTACTAGGAGGTCTTGTGCTCTTGTGAACAAGTGATCCACTTAGCTTAATGGTTAAGTCTCAAGGATGTGAAGGAGGAGGTCTTGGGTTCAATCCCCATGGGGGACATGGGGAGAGTATTTTGCCCAAAGAGCTCTAGAGCCTTCTAGAAGCATCCACTTGAGTTAACTCGAGTTGACTGGAACACTTGGCGCACATGCAGTTACATGGCCGACACATGGCTGGCTAGTATCCACCTGCCTAAGAAGGCAGTCCCCTGGAGAGAGCTATATATAGATGCATTTGGTTGGGAGGAGAGTCATCTCTCAAGCACGTGGTGGTCGTAATCCTTGTTCTCTTGCACAATGACATTTGGGTCGGCCTTCTCACCACAAGAACCATGCAAATGGTAACGTAGGTTTTATAGTCGAGTTTTATCAAATGATCCATATTTTCTAATATGTGTAGTACAAATCCATCGTTTTTGAAAATTTTAATACTTGCATTAAGTGCAAGAACATGCCATTCCCTCCTCTAGATCCAAAGATGCCATCTGATACCATGTGGAGGTTTTATATATTAAATTATAGATATGTAAAAAACCCTAAAAATCCTAAAGACCTGTTTTTTATATATTTCATTAAATATATTTTACATTTTCTATTTTTCCCTAATTTTTATATACATTTAGTTAGAATATTTACATATTCTTTTTTTTTCCTAATTTATATATATCCTAAAAAATTATTTTTAAAGTATTTAAATATGTATATTTAATTACATTCAAAATCCTTGATTTCTTATATATTTGTGTGTATGTAAAAACCCTAAAATCTTATTTTTTAATATATAGAATTATATATATGTAAAAACACTAAAAATCCTAGAGACTTATTTTTTATATATTTAATTATATATACTTATTTTAATTAAAATACCCTAATTTCTTATATATTTAATTATACATAATACATTCTATTAATTATTCTTATTTTTCCTAATTTTTATTTGATTATACATATTAATATTAAACCTAAAACTTTATTTTTTTAATATTTAGTTATATTTATTAATTTTAATTCGAAAACCCTAAAAGCCTAATCCTAAAGACTTAGACCTAAAACATCTATATGTGTGTATGTGTAAAAACCCTAAAATCTTATTTTTTAATATACAGAATTATATATATGTAAAAACCATACAACTCCTAAATACTTATTTTTTACATATTTAATTAGATATACTTATTTCAATTAAAATACCCTAATTTCTTATATATTTAATTATACATAATACATTTTATTAAGTATTCTAATTCTTTTCCTACTTTTTATTTGATTATACATATTAATATTAAACCTAAAACTTTATTTTTTTAATATTTAGTTATATTTATTTATTTTAATTCAAAAATACCTAAAACTCTAATCCTAAAGACTTAGACCTAAAACATCTATATGTGTGTATGTGTGCATTGTGTATGCTTGTGTATATATATGTGTATGTGTATATGTATTATGTGTGTATATGTGTATGTATGTGTAAAAACCCTAAAAACCTAATCCTACAGACCTAGACCTAAAACATGTATATGTGTGTATGCTTGTGTATATATATGTGTATGTGTATATGTATTTTGTGTGTATATGGGAATATAAGTGTATGCATGTGTAAAAACCCTAAAACCCTAATCCTAAAGACCTAGACCTAAAACATATATATGTGTGTATGCATGTGTATATACATATATATGTGTATATGTATTATGTGTGTATATGTGTATATATGTGTATGCATGTGTAAAAACCCTAAAACCCTATTCCTAAAGGCCTAGACCTAAAACATGTATATGTGTGTAAGCATGTGTATATATATGTGTACGTGTATATGTATTCTGTTTGTATATGTGTATATATGCGTATGCATGTGTAAAAACCCTAATCCTAAAGACCTACACCTAAAACATGTATATGTGTGTATGCATGTGTATATATATGTGTGTATGCGTATATGTATTACGTGTGTATATGTGTGTATGCATATGTGTATGTATGTAAAAACCCAAACCCTAATCCTAAAACCATAACCCTAAAACATGTATATGTGTGTATGTATATGTGATGTGTGTGTATGTGTATGTGCATGTATGCATGTGTATATATATGTGTATGTGTATATTTGTGCATGTGTATGTATATGTGTGTATGTGTATATGTGTGTATGCATATGTATATGAATGTAAAAACCTAAAATTCTAATCCTAAAGGCCTATACCTAAAACATGTATATGTGTGTTTGTGTGTATGCTTGTATATATATATATATATGTGTGTATATGTACTATGTGTGTATATGTACTATGTGTGTATATGTACTATGTGTGTATATGTACTATGTGTGTATATGTGTATACATGTGTATGCATGTGTGAAAACCCTAAAATCCTAATCCTAAAGACTTACATAAAACATTGATATGTGTATATGCATGTGTATATACATGTGTATGTGTATATGTATTATGTGTGTATATGTGTATATAGGTGTATGCATGTGTAAAAACCCAAAAACCATAATCTTAAAGACCTATACCTAAAACATGTATATGTGTGTATGCATGTGTATATGTATGTGTATGTGTGTATATATGTATATATGTGTATGCATGTGTAAAAGCCCTAAAGCCCTAATCCTAAAAACCTACACTTAAAACATGTATATGTGTGTATGCATGTGTCTATATATGTGTATGCACATATGTATTATGTGTGTATATGTGTGTATGTATGCATGTATGTATGTAAAAGCCTAAAACCCTAACCCTAGAACATGTATATGTGTATATGTGTGTATGTATATGTGACATGTGTGTATATGTATGTGCATGTATGCATGTGTATGTGTATATGTATATGTGACGTGTGTGTATATGTATGTGCATGTATGCATGTGTGTATATATATGTATGTGTATATGTGTGTATGCATATGTGTATGTATGTAAAAAACCTAAAACCCTAATCCTAAAGACCTAGACCTAAAACATGTACGTATATGTGTGTGTATATGTGTGTATGCATATGTGTATGTATATGTTGTTACCGTTAGTGTGCATGTGAAAGGCCAAATGGCCACTGGATACTTCTTTGTATATGTTCTTTAATAAAGCATATAGTGGCCTGGTTGGTCACAGACTGTAAGTTCGACCGCATTTGTAAGACCTAAGAAGTCTATCTTCGTGCTCCCTATGTACTGTGTTTTTTGCATATTCTGCAGTCTCTGTGCAGAGTACCGTGTGCAGCCTTAGGAGGTCCATTTTCTACTCCAAGGATATCATCATGGAGCTCTCAATAAGTAGAGCACACCGTGGTGCATCACCATCTAGTTGCATCATGTATGAAAGTTGCAAAGTAAACAAAACCACCTAAGGACCTAGTGGGCATAGGACCACACACATTTGTATGGGCGAGATCTAAAGGCTGAATTGAAGAGTCAATGTGTGCTTTATGCACATTTCTGGTTTGCTTTCTATATTGACAATGCTCACAAAATGGAAAATCAGAGAAAGATAACACAGGTAAGTAGCCAGAATGAGAAAGATTTTCCATTCCACTACAAGATATATGGCCCAAACGACCATGCCAAATACAAGCCATAGGCTATTCAGTAACAGCTAACAAGTGTTCTTTCCATGATACAAATAAAGGATCAAGTGAGCCAACTTTACTTCCTTTTGCAAAAACCATATTGCCCTTTGATATGCAAAAAGACTGAGCATAGAAGACCACCTTGTAACCAAGGTCATCAAGTTGACCAACTGACATCAAACTACATGATAGCTGAGGTACATGGCATACATTATGCACATTAAATTTTGAACCATCAATGAACTGCACAACCACATCTCCAATCCCCACAACATCACACTGGTAAGAATCACCAAGTCTCGAGGTACCAAGAGACTTTGCTGCATAATTAGAGAACCATTCTCTATGTGGTGTCACATGGAAAGAAGCACCAAAATCTAGTAGCCAGGTGTGGGAAAGAGAATCAGCCATAAGAGCCTCTGGCATCACAGTACTATCAAGTGTCAACACATCAGCATCATGAGAAATAACATTAATTTCCTCAATCTTCACAGTCAAAGTAGATGGTGCATGTAACTATTTAACATGCCCATCAACATTCTGTCCTTTACCTTTAGCATTCTTTAATGCATAACAATCTTTCTTCATGTGTCCTTTCTTATGACAATAATGGCATTTGATATCCCTCTTCCTTGATTTACTTCTACTCTTATTCCATTGACCATTCTTTTCCTTGTTCTTGCTCCTGCCACGTTGTTGATTCTTTCCTTGGTAAGAATCATGAACATTATATGCATCTCCACTCTGAGTGCCAACCATAGATTTTCTACGAGTCTCCTCACTCAAGAGTGCTCCACATATGTCATCGTAGATGAGTTTACCACCAGGTGCACTATTGTTAATAGCTGTGCAAAATGTATTTCATGATGAAGGCAAGGTGCATAACAAGAATACTGCTTTCATTTCATTATCCATATCCATTTTCTGAGCCTGTAACTGAGCGAATATAGCATCAAACTCATTTAGATGAGCAGCAACACTATCTGTGTCCTTCATACGAAGGTCATATAATTTTCTCATCAGATAGATTTTATTTGACGCTGTCTCTTTTTCATATGTATTGCATAACTTCTTCCAAATCTCCTCTGCACTTTCACAGTCTAATACTGTAAAGTAAACATTATCTACTAGGTGCAAGTGAATGGTAGACCTGGCCATTTCATCTAACTCATCCCAATCATCTTCATCCATGTCAGCAGGCTTCTTTGAAATTCCATTTACTGGCTTCTATTGCCTCCTTTGAATCAGCAGATCTTTAATCTGATTCTTCCATAAAGCAAAGTTTGTGCCATCAAATTTTCGGATCTCAAAATGGTCTTTGCCTTGCAAGTTATAGCTCCTCCTCGAAACGCTAGTACTAGACCCTGATCCACCGGATGTGCCTAAGACCTCTGATGCCATTATGGTAGAGAAATCAATGGAATGATAATGGAGGTAGAAGAGTTTGAACACCAACGAATAAGTGTATCAAGGAGTAAATCGGTCATTGTATAGTTGACAAAACCAAAAATCTAGAAAATTTTTGCCGGAGTATCCTCTGCAAAATGAGCATATGACCAGTGTCAAAAATATCATAAAACTACATGTACTGATATGTTTGCTTGCATAGTGAATCACAGACTCCACTGCATATAATCAGTTACCCAATAGAAGCCAACTAGGCTTATTGAGCACCTATGAACAATGATCATACATCTCCTATGGCGAGGCTCGGTAAGTCTTCCACCTGCATCACCGAAGAGACCTCGACATCTGGGTGTCTCCTAGTTAAGAAAACCTCACCAAGACCCTCTTTATCAAACGTAAAAGGCTTTATGCAAAGAACGTAACTGCTATATCAATGACCACATGGACTTACATAACCGGTATCCATAGAAGTGTCCATAATGTGTATTTGCTTAATATATGCAGTAAAATGACACTAAAAGGCTGAATGCATAGCCCAAAAACTAGCCAATAACACCTGCAAGTGTCTATCAAATCTGATGTTTTTGGCTCAAAAAACCTACATAGATTTGCAGGGGCTGCTCCCACCAAAACTGAAATCTTTAAAGAAACCTGTAGTTTTACGAGTGTGGCTGAAAAACACTGAAGGGATTTGGTGTGCAGAAGAAGAGGAGGAAGGAGGAGATGGAGGGAGAGAGAAGATAGGAGAGACGCGCGGATATGCGTGGGAGCCTCGAAACCCACATAATGATCTCTCTTGAGGCAATGCTCTATATATGATGTATATATATGAATATGGGGGTAAGGTCACATGACCCTTACATCCCCAACAATCTCCCACTTAAGGGTCAATGTGACCATAAGTGGAAAAATATACAAAGAATGATGTAGGACTATACAATAATGTACAGGAAGAGTCCGGATCTCAACCCATACCAGATCAGCCTACACCAACCGCCTCAAACAAGGTGTATCCATGCACCTCAAACTGCTCTAGACTCATATCGATAAGAGTTGAGCTCATATCTGACTGATGCAAGAACTCATGAAGTTCCTGCAAAGCTCCCACTCGCTCTATGCCTATGCCAATCATCAAACGACTAACAACTCCAAGTGCAAATGCTCCAATAGCAACTGCAATGTCTGGTCTCGAGCATAATAACTCGTACATCAGACTCCCAAATGCTGACGAAACCTGTGCTATCTTGGCTAACCTAAGTATGTCGGCCATGCCTGTATCCAAGGCATCCAAAGCACCATCATCAAGACCACCATGTCCTGACATATTTGTGTCAACATCTGGCATGAGCGAATCCAAGAATGACTGCATGATAGATTACTCATCAATATCTAGATCAATCATCCTATCAACCAAGGGTGTGTCTAGCTGTGCATCCTGAGAGCTAGTATGCTCTCCTATACACTGTGTATCATAAGAGCTATCCAACTCTACCACACCAAGTGTATCATCATGCTCCATATGAGCTAACTGCACAACATTTACACCAAGGTCAAACTGATGATCACTCTCTAACTGAGTATCATCATAATGCTCTACATGAGCATCTACATCATGCTCTAAAGCATCCAGCTGATCATCCAAAGTCTGCTCTGTAAGAGCATCCATATGATCAATAAAAGCATGCTCTACGCAAGCATCATGAGCATCCAAAACATGCTCTACATGTGTATCCATCTGAGCATCTGAATCCTGCCATACATGTGCATCATGAATGTCAATAGACATATGTGTAGGTAGACAAAATGAGACATGACGAGTCTCACATCGCACATAAGGCTGAACTCCCACTAAGACGAGACTGTCTCTCACATGAAGTACCTGTAGTGGATACATGTGCCCAATCCTAGCACCTCTGACAAGCATAAGCTGTCCCAACTGCAACTGAAAATGATGCTCACCAAGGAATGCATAACATCTGCTCTCCTGTAACTGGCTAACTGAAATCAAGCTCATAGGGAATGAAGGCACATAGCGTACATCTCTAAGAATAAGTGATGCTCGACTAGGTAGCATAAGGCATATATCTCCTACACCCTCAATGTCATATGTCGTACCATCAGGCAAGTGCACACATCCACGACTCTCACCTGAGAATCGACAAAACCACTCACGATGTGGAGTAACATGAAAACTGGCTAATGCATCAAGCAACCAAGCCATATGTGTGCTATCTAATGAGCAAGAGGAATCATGAGATGAACCATAGGAGAAAGTGATATCACCATCACTGGCATAATCAACTACCATAGACTCTCCTGAAATCACTACCTGACCTGCATCACGTGCATATCTCTGACGTCGTCGTCGCATCCTCCTGAAGCAACGTCGTAGAATATGGCCCTCATGACCACAATGCCAACATCGAAGTCGTCGATGTGATCTATGTCTCACATGAGTCAATGGACTCGCATACATATCATGTAGTCTCTGCCATAATGCACTACTTGTCTCCTCATACATAACAGACTCATATATAGAATCCACAAGCTGTAATCGGATAGTGGAGCTGGCCAATGCATCCATATCCATCCATACATGATCGGGCATGTCACGAGGCCTCTGTGCATCTCTATGCACATACATGTGTAACCCTGCACGAACCAATGTATGCCACATCTGAGCTTTCCATCTCGGAAAGTCAATACCATCGAATCGAGAAGATACCATGCTGGCAATCCAAGACTAGCAATGTAACAAGAGACTAGAAACAATACTCTATCCTCAATAGGATCACACCTGCATATCCATATGCATAACTCACATCACAAATGTCTTGATGGAGAAGGAACCATGTGAACCACCTATCACATAACCATGCATCTACCATGCATATAAAACCAATAGCATAAGCCTGCTCACCAAGTCTCCAAAGTGACAAAGTAGATGTGAAAGAATCCTGGGAAAAATTCGACAGAGTATCCCCTGTAAACTGAGCAATCAAACAAGATAACCAATATCAAAAGAACAATGAGTAATCTGTCACCACCTGTCCCTGATGTAATCAAGGATAATGGAAAATACATATGCCCATAAACTAATGGCAATACATGCTAATACAATGGCAATACAACTCCCACTCAAGAATAAATCCTGCAAGATGGTCCAATCTATCACAAATAACCTGTGACCAAGTCCAAGTGAATGGAGATAAACAATGATCCAAAGCTATCGCACAAGCTTCAAGATCCACTAGAGCTCCTTTCTAGCATAAAAGTCGATGAAATTTCGACAGCATCTCCTCTGTAAAATGGACTCTAGAACCAAAATAACCATGAAGCTCCCATCCTTAAGCGTCTAGACTATCTTACATGCCAAACACGTGACAAGATCATGCTCTACTCTCATATGGAGGATCTAGCACAATGATCATACATGTACAATGCTTTGAAGCTCTGAAAATAAGAGCTTGCACACCAAAAATCTCTCTCGAAGAAGTTCCAAAGCAAATTCAACCTCCAAGTGCAACTAGGTTTCTTATAGTGAAAATGTGCTGCTCTGTGTTTTGCTATTTCGGAGGTGATAACTTCTGAATCGGAACTTTTTCCCTTTAGAAAACTTCAAGGTCTCATTCTTGGCTACGTAACGAGATAAAGAACACCTCAATCGGAGGTGTGTAGCTCAATATATTCTCAAAACAAGCACCTGCTGTCAATTTCAATTTCACTTGCAACAGTACTGCTCTGTATTCTGCAATTTCGGCAACCTAAAACTCAGAATCTGGATTTGAGTTCTTCTACAAAGTTGTAGCTATCTTTCCAAGCTACGAGCAGCAAGTTAAATCATTGCATTTCGATCTTTAGAACTCAAGTTATGATCCCAAAACTAACCTGCTATCTTACTAAATGTAGATTCGCCTTCTATAACATTCTGCGTTTTTCGAATTTTTGGCACTTTCGAAGTTCGAATTAGATTGTGTGCTCTTCTATGAAGTTGTAGCTCTCTGGTTAGCTACACACAGAACTTTAAAACGCATCAATCCGAGCTTCATAGCTCGAGTTATGACCGAAATACTGAACTGCTGTCAAAAAATGCCGACCTGCACTTCTACCCCTTCTGACCTAAGCTTCCATTGAAGCTTCTTGCACACCGGCCTTCAGCATGCTCTGATACCAATGAAGGGCTTTGGTGTGCAGAAGAAGAGGAGGAAGGAGGAGATGGAGGGAGAGAGAAGATAGGAGAGACGCGCGGATATGCGTGGGAGCCTCGAAACCCACATAATGATCTCTCTTGAGGCAATGCTCTATATATGATGTATATATATGAATATGGGGGTAAGGTCACATGACCCTTACATCCCCAACAAACACAGCCCCAAAAAAAGGTTGATATTTAATGTCGGAGAAGTACAAAGAATACTCTTCTTGATGTTCTTGGACCTATGTGAAGAGAACTATGTGCGGAAGTACTCCAAAACGACTCTAAAAGACACTCCAAAAATGCTTCAAAAATAGGCTTTGAAAGCAAAGAATGAAGCTTTGAGGGACCAAAACATGTTCAAGGTAATGTCAACCTTAGTCTTTCCCCTTCTTTAGACACCACAAGAGTGTAGCTTAGTGGCTAGAGATGGGCATGGTTAAGCGATCTCTAGGGGGAACAGTACCGGGATGGCTAATCTCCCAAGAAGTACCGAGAACCTCTATCTTCCTTGATCGTTGAGGTCCTCCCTCGTGCGCAGCCAACGGTGACTTCGGTGACTCGGATGACAAGGTATGCCAAGGTCTATGCCTTGGTCGTCGCCTTAGTTGTAAGCCTTGGAGAAAGCCGTGGGGGGGGGGTGCTCGCTTCGCTTGCACAAAAGGAACAAAGCTTTTGTGTTGAACTGCTCTGATACCAGTGAAGGGAGACTAAAAAAGGAACTAAGCTTAAGGCTTTACATTCAAATAATGGGGGTGAGTATACCTCACATGAATTCAACCTTTTTTATCAGTCTAGAGGGATTTGTAGAGAGTTTATAGCTCTTTATACCCCAGTACAGAATGGTGTAGCTAAAAGGATGAATAGAACTATTCAAGATAGAGTAGTTTCTATGTTGCATCATGGAAACCTCTCACAAGGCTTTTGGGCAGAAGCAATATTGACTGTAGTTCATGTGATTAACCTTTCACCTAGTATTGCCAAAGGTCTGAGAGTGGCACAAGAGTTATGGATAGGGAAGCCACCATATTATGATCATCTTCGAGTTTTTGGGTGTGAAGCATATGTTCATATACCCAAGAATCTTAGACAAAAGTTGGACCATAAGTCAAGAAATGCATTTTTCTTGGATATGGTCGAGAAGGATAACTTGGATATTGCTTATGGGATTGTGAAACACGATCGGTGATCAGAAGTAGTGATGTCATTTTCAATGAGTCTAAGATGCATAAACAACCCATTAAGGAGGTTGAAGTGAGAAGAGTGGTGTTTGAGGATACTAGTCCTCTGATTAGCATGCATAAAAATGTTGCACATAGGGATGTTCTTGAAGAAAATGTCCATTCAGATCAGTCTGCACATATTCCTGTTCAGCAATCATTGAGACATTCTACACATGTCTCACATCCACCTGATAGATATGTTCCAGGTTTAGATTTTGTTATGCTAACAGATGCCAGTGAGCCTTCTTGCTACAAAGAGGCTATGCAGACAGAGGATCATGTTAAGTGGGAGCATGCGATGAAGAGTGAATTGGATTCTATTCACAAGAATGGTACTTGGGATTTAGTACCTTTGCCAAAGGGCAGGAAAGCTTTACCATGTAAATGGGTATATAAGTTGAAATTCACATCAGATAGTGCTTCTCCAAAGTATAAAGCACGACTTGTTGCAAAGGGTTTTAAGCAACAACATGGTGTTGATTTCGAGGAATCTTCTCTCTAGTGGTCAAGATGACTACCTTGCACATGTTGCTTGGATTCGTTGCAATGGAGGACTTAGAGCTAGTCCAAATGGATGTGAAAACTGCTTTCTTGCACGGAGATGTTACATATGAGATCTATATGGAACAACCAGAGGGTTATGTAGTTCCTGGCAAGGAAAGTCTAGTTTGTAAGCTTAAGAAGAGCTTGTATGGACTTAAATAGTCCCCTAGACAATGGTACCAAAAGTTTGATGCTTTTATGAAGTCTCAAAGCAATGAGGATCATTGTCTCTACACAAAGAGATGCTTAGATGGTAGCTTGATATGCTTGATACTTTATGTCGATGATTGCCCCAAATCAGATGAAGAAAAGGAATTCATGACCAAAATTCCCTATCAGTGTGCTGTTGGTAGTCTCATGTATGCTATGGTAGCTACGAGACCAGACACTGCATTTGTAGTGGGAGTTGTGAGCAGATATATGTCTAATCCAGGCAAGAAACATTGGGAAGCAGTCAAGATGATTTTAAGATATCTGAGTGGTACTAAGGACAAGTGTCTATGCTTAGGTAGAGGGAAAGCATCCATTATTGGTTACAAAGATTCTGACTATGATGGTTGTGTAGACAATCCTAAGTCTACATCAGGGTACATTTTTCATTTTGCCAGAGGTGCTATCTCTTGGAGATCTCGTCTTCAAGAATATATAGCTGTTTCCACCATAGAAGTAGAGTATGTTGCAGCAAGTGAGGCATGTACGGAAGCGTTGTGGCTTTCTCGTCATGCTTGTGATATGGGTTTACCTCGGCATGTACCTTGTTTGCTCAGTGATAGTCAGAGCGCCATTGTTTTGGCTAAGAATCCGGTCTATCATGCAAAGACCAAGCACATTGAGGTGAGGTATCACTTCATTCGAGATTGCTTAGCCACTGAGCGCATTATCCTTGAGAAGGTTCACACATGAGATAATGCTGCAGATGCTTTGACTAAAGCTCTACCACAGAATAGCTTTCGACACTGTTGTCACTTGATGGGGGTTACTTGATTCATGATCTTACACAGTCACTTGTATACTATGTAACATGCCCATCAGGTGGGAGGTATAGTTTGTATACTTAACTCAAATATTCTTTATCATTCTTTATTTTTCTCCCATAGTTACGTTGGTCATATTGGCCTTTAGTGGGAGATTGTTACCGTTAATGTCCATGTGAAAGGCCAGATGGCCACTCGACACTTCTTTGTATATGTTCTTTAATAAAACATATAGTGGCTTGGTCAGTCATAGACTATAAGTTCGACCACATTTATAAGACCTAAGAAGTCTATCTTCGTGCTCCCCATGTACTGTGTTTTTTGCATGTTCTGCAGTCTCTGTGCGGAGTACCGTGTGCGGCCTTAGGAGGTCCCTTTTCTACTCTGAGGATATCATTGTGGAGCCCTCGATAAGGAGAGTGCACCATGGTGCATCGCCATCGAAACCCTTCATATGTGTGTATGCATATGTGTGTGTATGTATGTATGCATATGCATGTGTGTTTTTATGTGCGTATGCATGCCTATGCATGAATATGCATGTGCCTATGTAATATGTATGTGAGTGTGTCTCTGTGTGTGTGTATATATGTGTGTGTCTATGTGTGTATGTGTGAAAAAGCATGTGTAGGAATATGCGTATGTAAGTGTGTATGTATATGTGTCTCTCTTATGAGTGTATGCATGTGAGAGTGTATGTGTATGCATATGTGTTTGTATGTGTGTGTACGTGTATGCATGTGAGAGTGTATGTAATATATGCATATGTATGTGTATGTATGTGTGTGTATGTATGTGTGTGTATGTATGTATGCATACATGTATATGTGTGCGTGTATGTATGTATGCATTGCATGTGTGTGTGTATGTATGCATGCATATACATGAGTATGTGTGTGTATGTATCTCTATTTCTCTCTTTATTTCTCTCTCTTTCATCTCTCCCTCTCTCTCTCTTTCATCTCTCTATATCTTTCTCTCTCTCTCTCTATCTCTTTTTCTAATATGCTTCCTAATTCCCTTCATCTTCAATCTGCAAGTCCACTTCAAGTTCATTATCTGGACCATCAAGTTCAATCCTTACTTGAACTTCATTGGATGAGGATCCTTGATTTTAATCGCTTCTTGCTCTACCGCTCCTTAGTGAAGTGGTTTAATCACCTTCTTTGTTATGCTTGAACTCCTTGGCCCACTAAGCTCCATGCTTATTTATTGCTTTCTTTGAATTAAAATTGGTTCATGCATGTTTTCTACCTGTGCATCGTGTTCGTTACCATATCATGGGATAACTTCATCAAATGCTACGTCCTTTAAGAACTTTAGGTTCTTAGTGTGTGGATTATAGCACATATATCCTTTATTATTGGCCTACCTCATAAAAATGCACTTCTCTAACCTAGGTTGAGCTTTCGTATCAATCCAGTAGACATCTGCATATAGCACAGAACTGAAATTTCTTAAGTGAAACAAGTTGGTATTTTACATGTCCAAGCTTCATATGGGATCCTTGAATGGATACTTGAGGTTGGGGATTTATTTATCAAGTAAAAAACTTTGGTAATTTCATCAAGGCAATAACAATTAGATATATTCATTTCATTCATCAATGACCTTCTCACCTCCATAACATATTTGTTTTTCCTCTCGACTAACCCATTTTTTTGTGGCTTATACTTGCAATTGAACTCTCTCTTCATTCCTTAGGGAGCACAAGTGTTTAAGAGATCATCGGGAGAAATACTCACCATCTCCATCCAACCTCAAATCTATCTGCTTTTTTCCCTGCACATAACTTTGTGGTTGAAGCAATTGAGTAAAATTTGATTT
This sequence comes from Ceratopteris richardii, assembly GCA_020310875.1. Classification (NCBI taxonomy): domain Eukaryota; kingdom Viridiplantae; phylum Streptophyta; class Polypodiopsida; order Polypodiales; family Pteridaceae; genus Ceratopteris; species Ceratopteris richardii. The sequence continues at coordinate 134,520,858 of CM035422.1, read as the reverse complement.
ATCATTGCGCAATAAATCCAAATCATTTCGATGAAATCATAATTAGTTCCACCCAATGAAATAAAAAAGCAGAAGCAATTTTGCAAGTACTGAGAGAGAGGGAGGGAGAGAGAGGGAGGGAGAGAGAGGGAGGGAGAGAAGGAGAGAGAGTGAGAGAGGGAAGGAGAGAGAGAAAGAGGGAGGGGAATGATCATGTCATAAAAAGTTGTCCTAAAAAGCTACAAAAGAGGCGAAGAAGAAAGAGGCTCGAATGGTTTTTGGAGAGGCCCACCTAAAACAGAGTATACTAATCTCCAACACACTCCATGGGATCATCTACTCTGAATTCGGATAAAGATAACCTTCGAATCCATTTGTCCCTGCATGCATCATTATCTTTCTACTTAATTAGGTGATAATACCATTGATCTGTACTGTATATCAAGTTCTGCTCATAATACCATTGATCTGTACTGTATATCAAGTTCTGCCCATTTCGTTGGACATATGATATTTTGTAATTTTTCGGACTTGAAGATGGCGCAATGATCTACGCAAACCGATCATGTTATATGGGAACTCCTATCAAAGACTACTGTCTTATCAAAAGGATAATAAATGTCTTATTACAGTTATTTTCTGTTGAACTTGAAGATGGCGCAAATTAAAGCAATGATCTACGCAAACCGATCATGTTATATGGGAACTCCTATCAACGACTATACTGTCTTATTAGAGGGCCATTTCAAAAGGACAATAAATGTCTTATTACAGTAATTTTCTGTTGAAGTTGAAGATGGCGCAATGATCTACGCAAGCAAACCGATCATGTTATATGGGAACTCCTATCAAGGACTACTTCTTATTACAGGGCCAATTCAAAAGGAAGCCTGACGTGCTCAAACGACCGGAGAAATGAGCTGAACAGTGAAAGTTCAAACGGTGTGCAAAAGGGAGTAAACTCCACACACATTTTACTGAAGGCAGAGGCGTTGACAAAGCAGGAGAAAATAAAAGCTTGATTTGAGGCTGCTTTTCTTCAAGTCTCTCTGTTCTGCATGTTGAAGCGATCATGGAAAATTGACTTCGCTCCTGTCTGTTGGAGGCAAAGAGACACATGGGCCCCCGGAAGACTTTGGCTTTGTTCATGTATTTGAGAGATCGAAAGAGACGATTCGGTGAATCGATATGTGTACACTGTGTGAGACATGTGCATGACACAGTAGTGGGAAATTATTGAAACCTGCGAACTCATGGCATGTGAAACTTGGAAACTGGTGTCGCCGTTCGAGGCCATATTCGGGATTCGATGATCCTTCTTTTTCTCATTCCGCTTGTTTCGGAAACCTGAAAGTCGACTTTTTCCTTCTCAATTCTGAGCAACTATTCAAACCTGAAGGCTCGCGGTGTTCAACGAAGCAAAGAGATGAACAAGTCAAGTCAGAAATGTCGATCCTGAAGGCTGAAGTGATCGACCGTGGTTTCAGATGCAGATGTAGTTGCGTATAAATTCATGTATTCGTCGTTAACCTCAATATATCCGAAATCTTAAGAAGCTTGGCTTCAATTTTCAAATCTTGAAAGCCTGTTTTCTTCTCCGCATTCTCTGAACTTCTTCTTCCCAGTCTGCTCTATCTCATTACATTCATTGACCAGGGAACGCATCATTATCTCCGACGCACGTCCCGGCTATGCAGATAGACCTCCACCTAACAGCCGCAGTTGCAAGACATTCTTCTGCCATTGGACCACCAGATCTTGCACTAGCTTGAACCGTTCTCCACAATCTAGTCGAGCGACTCGAAGTCACACAGCCCACCCTCGATATAACAGAAATTTCTGTCTTAGGGCGACAGGAACCTTGATTACCGAGAATATAACTGACTCTACACAGCCTATAGATCTCTCAGAAAGGACGTACAGATTAGGAAGAACGCTCTTCGCCAATAGCAACGACGAGAGTCTATCTGTCGCGAAAACGCAGGGTAAGAGAGATCTTGAGGACATCCACTATGCACAACTGCATTTACTGGCTAACGCGACGCTCGACCGTTACAACATGCACGAGATGCTTGCTATTCAACGTGACAACTGGAACAAACTGTTTCAAAGCACTCTGACTCTCGCTACCCTGTCTGCGTGCCTTCTTTCTGCTCTCAGCGCCGCCCAAATTTTTGGATCCTTCTGCCCTAGCCTCAGCGTTCCAGCGTCGCTCCTGAACGGTGGATGCTTCTTCATCATGAGCATGGTTAATCGTTCCAGCCCTCCAACTGGCGGAAGAACAGCGAAGCGCCGCTCGTCAGCTGCGGAGGCTTCACGCTGACATACAGTTACAATCAGTGCCCCTTCTGACATTCAGCGGACCATTCCTGATCCTCTTTACAGTTTGCAACAACGGTTGCGCGCTCTGGACAAAGCCTTTCCGATCCCTCTTCCCCTGTCCAGTGGTTTGGAGAAATTCCCGCGCACCGTCACTCCGCCTGCACTACTTACTGTGGAGGCTCGTGGATCTGATGCAGACATCGTTACTCCAAAATTGGACAGGGAGCACTTAACCTATAATCGTCTATTCGGGACTTCCGGAAATTTGGACAAATGCCGTATTCATAATCTGCAACGCTTGGCCTCTCAAATACGATCTTCGGAGACAAACATGTACCTCGAATGGGCAAGAAACGTGGTTAAAGTTAACAAGGTCTTTGCCATCCTCGCACCAACTCTAGCGGCTTTGGCTTGCCCTTTAAATGCCGCTAGCGCTCTGCAAGGTGGTGTACACACCTACTGGACAGAAACTCTTGCGGCAATCTGCAGTATATTTTGTGTGTTTATAGGAAGCATGTCGAATGATTCCCTTCTAAACGATGCTCTCACCTTCTCATATGTTACCTCCTTTGAGAAAATGAGTACACTAACTCCGATTTTGGGAAAAATTTTTGGGAAATTAATGCTGTCACTGACCAATCTTTGTTTCTGTCTGATCATGCTCCGATATGTCTGACTTTTAAGAAGAATTGTAAACCTTTTCGTGCTGGTTGGCCCCACATTGATGCTAGAATGCTCAAGTTCCCCTCTTTGATTAATCAAATTAAAGAGGCCATAAAATGGCATTTCTCTCATAACACTTCAGCTCTCAAAAGTTGGGAGCTGGTTGTTAAAGATATTCAGAAGATCTTTGCCTTCTACAAAGATAAAGTGTGTAAGGCTAGATCTCTCAGAAAAGAGAAAATCCTTGCTGCTCTTAAGCTGTATGATTCTAATAACCCCTGTGTGGATTTTATAGAGTTGAACCACAAGTTGAAATGTGAAGAGTACCTGGAAGCTAGCTGGTCTCTTGCCAACTCCAGAAGGTTCTGGGAAGGTAACATGGACAGGCCTAATAAACATATGTATGACTTGTTAAAGCAGAAGAAAAACAAGGATTTCATCCCTTTATTGTCTAAAAGTAATGGAGTTTCTGCTGCCAACATGGAGGAGTCTTTACAATTTGCTTCTAGTTTCTTTATGAATGTTTTCTCTTGTCCTCCCAAGAGGGGGGAAGATATCCAGAGAGCCAGGGCCCACATAGCTTCTGTCAGGGCTAAAACTCTCCCTCAAGGGATGGTTTCTCTTCTGGACTTGCCCCTCTCTCCTGGTGAGGTGAAAGAAACCATTGATAAATTGAAACTTGGGAAATCTCCAGGGATTGATGGGATTCCTAATGAGCTTTTCAAAGAACTCAAGGACTTCATTACCCCTTACCTTCTGGAGATCTGGAGAGAGGCCACTAGGAAAGGTTCTTTGTCCTCTGACATAAACATGGGGGTTATCAGACTCATCCACAAGAAGGGCCCTAAGGATGATCTCAATAGCTGGAGACCCATCACTTGTCTTAATTCTGTTTACAAAGTTTTTGCTTCTGCCCTTGCTAGAAGACTTAGCCCCATCATGAATTCTATCATTTTACCCATGCAAAAAGGTTTTATCAAAGGAAGGTACATATTAGATGCTATCATATCCTTGTGGGAAGGCTTTGACTTTGCTGATGAAAAAGGTCTTGATTTCTACTTTTTCAAAATCGATTTCGACAAGGCCTATGACAGAATCGAATGGGACTTTGTTCTTCAATCTCTGCAGGATATTGGTCTGGGAAAAAAGTTTATTAAATTTGTTAGTACCCTTTTTGGGAATGCTTGGTCCAGAATCTCTTTGAATGGTCATCTCTCCCCCCCTTTTAAAATTGTTAGATCCATTAGACAAGGGTGCCCCTTGGCCCCTCTTTTATTTGCCATTGCCAGTGATGCTCTTGGGTGGTTGGTGAATCATGAAATGTCCAGAGGTAATATTAAAGGCATCCCCATTCCCAACTCCAATCACCAATTGGGTCTCCAAATGTTTGCGGATGACACTAACATGTGCACTTTGGCTGAGCCTATTTTTGCTGAAAATTTTCTGGCTTGTTTGAATACTTTTTGTTTGGCTAGTGGTTCTCACATTAACCACTCCAAAACCGGTTTTCGTTCCTCCAATAAAATGATTCCTATCTGCATTTCTAACTCCAATTGTATGATCTTGCAGGAACAAGTTGTTTTTAGACTCCTGGGTATTCCCATGGGATTCAATGTTACTATGCAACAAAGATGGGATTGGGTGATTAACAAATTTAAAGTTAAAATGTGTGGTATAATGTTTATGCCTCTTTGTCTCACAGGTGCTTCATATTAAAACATTACCTGCTCCCTTCCCTGGTGTACTTCTTGTCTTGTTGGAGCCCTTCAAAGAAGCAGCTTGGCCAGGCCATTGCCCTGGCCAGGAGGTATTTATGGGGTGGGAATGATCAAGTTAATAAAACTCCTAAAGTTTCTTGGAAGATATGCTGTTTGCCTAAGCATGAAGGAGGGTTAGGTATCATATGTCCCATTAAAATGGCTGAGAATATGGCTTCTAAGTGGATCCTCAGGGCTTTAAGCTCTTCTGATATCTGGGCTGTCCTCCTTAAAAGGAACATACATAAATTTCATGTCAAAAATTACAAAGCGTGGTCTAACAATCACTTGTGGGATATTGTTATCTCACCCTCCATTTTTTCTCCTGTTGGTAGTACCCTTTCCTGCAGATTTTGGTCTGTGTGGATGAAGGTCAAGACCTGCTTCTCCCCAAGCTCCAAGTATACTTCTAACATTAATTTCTTTTTGCAGGAATCTCCTTGGCTGGGTTGGATTGCATTATGGAAGAACAAAAGTATTGGCATTAGAGAGCATAAATGCTTCAAACTGGGAATTAGAACCTGGGCTTGGTTCCTCAATGATGGGGAGTTGATCTCTGATAATTCTATCCGTGTCCTGACACAATGCTCTTCTGGTTGCTTTCAGATCTTGTTGGAGATGAAGTCCCTCTTGAAGGAGAAGTTGGAGGAGTGCAGGAATAGCAACACTCACATCAAGGACATTGCTAAAGATATGTGGCAAAGCTTTAAAGCCAACAAAGGCTCTGTTCTCTGTGTGGTTAACAAGCTGAATAAGAGATGGGGATGCAACTGGTTGTTGGAGGTGATGGTTGGATGCACTCAGAAGATTGAGTTGGTACTGCTAATCCTGCTTTGCACCAGCCCTCTTTGATCTTTTTTTCTTGTTTCTACTCCTTAATGATGCGATGAGGATTGAGCCTTGCGGAAAAAATATAAGACAGTGCTTTAACTTTTCTAAAAAAAATTTCACCGAAGTTTCACTGGACCGAAATTTCACCAGACTGCCACTGTACTGTCACCGTAATTGTACCGAAATTGTACCGGAAAGAACTATAATTTTGTTTATAATTACTTCAAGTGAACATACATGAAGTAAGGAGGTGACACATGAACTCTCTTAACTAACAGAACTTTTTCTGAAGTTTAAGAAAAAACTTCTCTAGTTCAGACAGCTTCTTTTCGGTCAGACTTTGTACAGTGTATAGATATCTTTTTCACCGGAAAGTTTCATCAACTAAAAGTAGAGATGTCTAGCTATAGAGTAAGCTATCTCTCATAAGAAACTTCGCATTACTCTGCAAGATCTACTTCGTTCTTCTACCGGAAAATTACTTGTTTACCGTAAGAACTGCAACTGTGAGCACTTTGACTGTAATTTCTTGATTTCTTGAAATTGACTGAATCAAGTTGCTTCAAACTTTGTATGTTTGCGGTATGCTTTGAGCTGAATCTATCAAGCTTTGAATCACTTGATTTGGTTCAGTAGATTCTAAGATATACTTCTTCAGGGTTGACAGGCTTGAAGATGATGACTCAGAGAATCACAGAGTAGATGAATGTAAGTATTTGTATTAGATCATGTAAATGTACATTCCCACTGGCCTGATAAACATAGCTCAATGGTACTCAGAGGTGTAGGCTATAGAGTAGACCTCACAACCTCAGTGATTGATACAGTAATACCTCAGGGTTATTGGAGCGCCTTGGGATGATTGAAGAACACACCGCGACATTTTTTCTTGTAGCTTTTATAGGAATTGAGTGATGACTTGAATTAGAATTCAAATCAATCTCCTAAAACCTTTCACCTAAAAAAAATTGATTGAGATATTCTCTCGATCAATCAACCGCCTTTTCACGACTTCCAAACAATTCGGCATGATTGCATAATGATGCGCCAGGTCATTTATATTTTTACAATAGATAAACTGGTAAGAAATCATAGGCATAAGTTCCTATGGTCTTCGCGTCATGTATAGTCTTCAACATAGATATCCAAGCCAAATGTGTAGGCTTGTGTTGCACCAACAGCTCCCCCTCAAGCCAAACATTTTGGCTCAAGTCTTCATCTTTATTCTTCAATGATATCCTGTAATCCAATCATGGACTTAAACCTGAATAGCTTGTTTCCATCCAATGCTTTAGTAAGCAAATCTGCACATTGTATATCAGTAGACACATAAGTCAACTGAATATCTTTACTAAGCAACTTCTCTCTCACATAGTGGTAATGAACCTCTATGTGTTTAGTTCTAGCATGATATATTGGATTTGCTGCAAGGTGAAGAGAACTTGTATTATCTCCAAATATGATTGGTGGCCTTGTGTATAGGCCCAATTCTGAATATAAAAGCTTTAACCATATGGCTTCTTGAGTTGCATTTGCTAGTCCTCTGTACTCTGCCTCAGTAGATGATAGAGCTACTGTGGGTTGTTTCTTGGATGACCAAGAAATTGGTTTATCTCCTGCAAAACATATGTAACCAGATGTACTCCTCCTGTCATCCTTGCAACCTGCCCAATCTGCATCTGAATATACTTTAATATCAATATCTGATGAATATGGAAAGTACAAACCATGATTTTGTGTTCCCTTTAGGTACTTTACTATCTTCTTTGCTGCCTCCAAATGTGGTATTCTTGGTTTATGCATAAATTGGCTAAGTACACTTACACCATATGATATATCAATCCTGGTTAAGGTAGCATAATTTAGACTACCTACCAAACTTTGGTAACCTGTAATATCTTTGAGTTCTTCTCCTTCATGTGCACTGAGTTTGTGGTTGACCTCCATAGGAATGTTTGAGACCTTAGCTTCCTGCAAATTAAACTTCTTGACCATGTCCTGTATGTACTTCTTCTGAGTAATATAGATACCCGAATTTGTGTAGATTAATTCAAGTCCTAGGAAGTATTTCAATAATCCAAGATCATTGATCTTGAATTCCTTCATCATCTGTCCTTTGATGTGTCTAATTCCCTGAACATCATTTCCTGTAATAATGATGTCATCAACATAGACACATAAATATATTACTTCTGTACTACTCCTCTTTATGAACAAAGAAGTGTCAGCTTTACTCATCACAAATCCTTGATCTTGGAGATATGTTGTCAACCTGTAATTCCATGCTCTAGGTGCCTGCTTTAAACCATACAAAGCCTTCTTCAATTTACAAACATGATTTACCTTATTGGGATCTTCATAACCAGGTGGTTGTGACATGTAGACTTCTTCAGATATCCATCCATTCAAGAATGCATTCTTCACATCCAATTGGTACATGTTCCAATTCTTGGATGCAGCTACACTTACCATAACTCTGATAGTTGGCATCTTAGCCACCGGAGAAAATGTCTCCTCATAATCAATACCTTGGGTTTGTGCAAAACCCTTGGCTACCAACCTAGCTTTATACCTGTTTATTGTACCATCTGAATTCCTTTTGAGTTTGTAGATCCATCTGGATCCTATCACCTTCATGGAGTCCTTCTTGGGTACCAAGTCCCAAGTATCACTCTCTTTGAGAGCCTGCATTTCTTCATCCATTGCTTCCTTCCATTCTGGTTTAGTGATTGCTTTTTCAAATGAACCTGGTTCTTCATTTAATAGATCCTTTGCAAGGTATACAGAATGCTTAGTTACAAGAGAAGTATCATACCCATATCTGATAGGCTTCTTACTTTCTCTCTGAGATCTCCTCATTGCTTGAGTTGAGGATTCTGGTATATTCTCTAGCTTCTTCATCTTCATCTTCCCTTTGGATTTCCAAGCCTTGAACTCCTCAAGATCTATTGTAACATCATCGTCTGAACTTGAGTCTTCTTTCTGGACTGGTTCCTCCTTGGTAGGTTTTGGGAAGTCTTCTTCTATATCATAAGGTAGACTAACCTTCCTGCACTCATTCTCATACCATGAGTCATTTTCATCAAAGATAACATCTCTGCTTACCTTGAAGCCTTTGTTTGAGGGGTTGTAGAATCTGTACCCTTTCTGGTTCAAGTCATAACCAATGAAGATACACTTTTCAGCCTTAGGGTCTAGCTTTCCCCTTACCTGTGAGGGAATATGCACATATGCAACACACCCAAAGATTTTGCAGTGATCCAGAGATGGTCTCTTACCATGCCATGCTTCATATGGTGTCATGCCATCAAGTGATTTGGATGGCAACCTGTTGATGAGGTAAGTGGCAGTGGACACACTCTCTGCCCATAAGTAATTTGGCAACTTCTTTTCATTGAGCATAGATCTAGCTGTTTCCACTATAAGTCTATTCCTTCTTTCTGCTACCCCATTTTGTTCAGGTGAGTACCTTGTAGTGATTTCCCTCTTGATGCCTCTCTCCTGCAAGAAATCTTCAAAGTCATTGGAGAAGTATTCTCCTCCACCATCTGACCTTAGCTTCTTCAAGTTTCTTCCTGTTTGGTTTTCAACCAGTGCAAGATACTTTTTGAAACAATTAAACACTTCATCTTTATGTTTCATGTAGTATAAGACAGTCCACCTGCTATAGTCATCAATGAAGGACACATAGTACCTCGATCCAGATATGGATGGTTCCTTGCTAGGTCCCCAAACATCTGTATGCACTAATTCCAGATAATCTTTATGCATGAAACCTTTCTTGGTATAAGGCAACCTGTGTGACTTACCGAATTGACAAGCCCCACACTTGTATATCATGTGTTGCTTGGATATATTAGGTATCCCAAGCACACATTGATCCCTGCATATTTGCTTTAAGGTCCTTTCACCAATGTGACCTAATCTCTTGTGCCAAATCTCCAATTCCGATAGCGTTTGATCCTTATAGTTGTACAAAGCAATACTCTTAGTGTCTTCGAGTTCAAAAGTAAATAACCTACCTGATTTTTCTCCCTTGGCTATTCTCCTGAATCCATGTCTTGGATCCTCCACATATGCACCATGTTGAGTGAATCTGACCTGTAGACCTTTTTCCACAATCTGACCTACACTCATCAGATTCTTGGTGATTGTTGGAACATACAACACTCTGCTTAATAAATTCTGATTACCATCACTTGTTTTGACATTGCCTACTTTAACAACTGAATGTTTAGTGTCGTCACCTGTCTGCACTTGGTGCTTGCCTTTGGGTTCTTCCAAATCAGAAAGTAAGGCAACATTTCCAGCTACATGGTTAGAGCAACCTGAATCAATATAGAATAAGTGATCATCATTGATACCTGACTTAGATGTCATGTTCATGATCAACAGGGAATCATCTTGCTCTTCTGCATAATTGTTGTAGTCTTTCCTATTTCTGTATCCACCTTGATAGTTGCTATTGTGATTGTAGCTATTGTTGTAGTTATTGTTGTAGCCATGGTAGCCTTGAGATTGGTTGAATCTGCCTCTGCCTTGAGAGTATCCTCCTCTTTGGTGACCTCTTCCTCTTTGGTTCTTGTAATTTTTGTAGCATTCATCTGTAGTATGATTAGACAAGCCACAGATATTGCATGGAGAATGGTTGTAGGATCTCCCCCTACCTTGCTTACTTCCTCTGCCTCTACCTCTTGAAGATCTACCTTTCCCTGCATAGTTTGCTTGGGAGGTAGAGCCTTCTTCATCAACCTTCTTACTTTTACCTTTATCTTTAACCTTTTTATCAGTGTATAAGGCAGAGGAGTTGTTACCTTTTGATTGTTCTCCATTCTTTGTAAGCTTTGCTTCATGTGTGAAGAGTTGACCAATCAGGGTTGTTAGATCAGGTGCTTGGATGTCCATGTATAAGTCCATTGCTTTGGTAAAGCTCTCCCACTTATCATCAGCCTTTAGTCCATTGATTACCTGTCTTACTATTTGTTCCTCTTCAATCTCTTCTCCAATACTTGCCAGTTGGTCTGCGATGTCTTTGACCCTAGTGACAAAATCTGAAACTGATTGTTTTGACTGCTTCCTAAGAGTGGTGAATTCAATCCATAGTTGATTCTTCCTGGCCCTTGTGTTGGAAGAAAAATAGTTTGACAAGATTTCCCAAGTCTCTTGGGAAGTCTTACAATTCCTTACATGAGGTAAAAGAAAGTCAGATATAGAGTTTAGAAGGTAGGACCTTGCCAAAGCATCCTTTGCACACCATTGGTTGAGCCTCTCATGTTCTTCCTTCGTAGGTAGTCCTCTGGTCTTGAATGAGGGCAATTCCTCATCTCCTGATATGTATCCAAATAAGCTTCTCCCTTGTAGATAGGTCTTCATTCTCAATGACCAAGCCTGATAATTGTTTCTGTCCAATTTGTCAATGAAGGAAGGGAAACCATCACCCATGATTACCTTATTTGCTCTGATACCACTGTTGGAGGTGATGGTTGGATGCACTCAGAAGATTGAGTTGGTACTGCTAATCCTGCTTTGCACCAGCCCTCTTTGATCTTTTTCTTGTTTCTACTCCTTAATGATGCGATGAGGATTGAGCCTTGCGGAAAAAATATAAGACAGTGCTTTAACTTTTCTAAAAAAAATTTCACCGAAGTTTCACTGGACCGAAATTTCACCAGACTGCCACTGTACTGTCACCGTAATTGTACCGAAATTGTACCGGAAAGAACTATAATTTTGTTTATAATTACTTCAAGTGAACATACATGAAGTAAGGAGGTGACACATGAACTCTCTTAACTAACAGAACTTTTTCTGAAGTTTAAGAAAAAACTTCTCTAGTTCAGACAGCTTCTTTTCGGTCAGACTTTGTACAGTGTATAGATATCTTTTTCACCGGAAAGTTTCATCAACTAAAAGTAGAGATGTCTAGCTATAGAGTAAGCTATCTCTCATAAGAAACTTCGCATTACTCTGCAAGATCTACTTCGTTCTTCTACCGGAAAATTACTTGTTTACCGTAAGAACTGCAACTGTGAGCACTTTGACTGTAATTTCTTGATTTCTTGAAATTGACTGAATCAAGTTGCTTCAAACTTTGTATGTTTGCGGTATGCTTTGAGCTGAATCTATCAAGCTTTGAATCACTTGATTTGGTTCAGTAGATTCTAAGATATACTTCTTCAGGGTTGACAGGCTTGAAGATGATGACTCAGAGAATCACAGAGTAGATGAATGTAAGTATTTGTATTAGATCATGTAAATGTACATTCCCACTGGCCTGATAAACATAGCTCAATGGTACTCAGAGGTGTAGGCTATAGAGTAGACCTCACAACCTCAGTGATTGATACAGTAATACCTCAGGGTTATTGGAGCGCCTTGGGATGATTGAAGAACACACCGCGACATTTTTTCTTGTAGCTTTTATAGGAATTGAGTGATGACTTGAATTAGAATTCAAATCAATCTCCTAAAATCTTTCACCTAAAAAAAATTGATTGAGATATTCTCTCGATCAATCAACCGCCTTTTCACGACTTCCAAACAATTCGGCGTGATTGCATAATGATGCGCCAGGTCATTTATATTTTTACAATAGATAAACTGGTAAGAAATCATAGGCATAAGTTCCTATGGTCTTCGCGTCATGTATAGTCTTCAACATAGATATCCAAGCCAAATGTGTAGGCTTGTGTTGCACCAACACTGGTCGGTCAACCAGTGGAGATACAGGTTCAAAGTTATCTGGGCTTTCCCCCTCAACATCAAACATTCCTTCTTGGAATGGTTGATCTTACATAATGGTCTATGGACAGGCAACAGGGCAAAGAGAGTAAATCCCAATAATGGAAAATGTTCTCTGTGTAGCAGGGAAGAGGATGTAACCCATCTGTTCATCAAATGTTGGCATGCCAGACAGTTCTGGAGTCTGCTTGATCCTATTCTGGCAATAAAAAAGATCCCCCAACTTGGCGTTAGTGAAATCCTTCTTGGCTATTGCAATAAACTTGATCTTGTTCTCTGGAATCTGTGGAGGGGGCATATCTTATGGTACATATGGATCAGTAGAAATCAATCGTTGTTTAACAGTGGCAAAAAAATTTTTTTGTGTGCCCTCAGGAAAACATTGTATCTTACTGGTATACATAGTCTTCAAGCCATTAAAATTGCCCCCCATGATCTCAATAGCACTATCAAATCCTTGCCTCCTTCTAAATGGAGGAAATCACTACTTGAATGTTACTCCCAAGACAGATTCATTATGGTTTGTAATTTGTAACCCCTTGTTTTATGATGGGATCTCTGCTTCCCTGTATACTTTGTAACTTTTTCCATTAATTTACTCTCCTTTCCTGTTGTCTCAAAAAAAAAAAAAGAAAATGAGTACACGAATGAAGCTAAATGGAAAGTGTACAAAATACAAATAAAATAAAGAAAATGGAGATGCGCTCATAAAAATGGACTAGCGATGAACGAATAAACTAAAAATAGATATTCAAGCTTATCGTTTCTTCAATACAATGTTTGTAGCTCCATTTTTCTCATCTTGAATGCTAAAGAGGTACGGAAGTTCAATTGCGGCAATCTAAAACCCATGATTGGTTCGTTAGGACTCTTGTCTTTATAGTCAAGCAATTGGTTCTTTTTTACAACGCCAAGTCTAATCGTTTGGCCAGAAAGTTCAAGCTTCATTGGTTTGGTCCCTACCGTATTGCAGAACAGATTGGTCTGGCTACTGTTGGGTTATCTACATTAACTGGCACTCTACTCCCTAAACCCATCAATGGATCTAAACTCCATCCGTATTGCATGTCGTCCACTTCGCCCTAACTTTGTGTCTGTTTTATTTACATTCATTAGGATCACATTTGTTTCGGTATCTTTGACCCACTGTCTACGCTACGCGCTTTCCGGTTGACCACCTGATGGTAATTTGCCTGTTTTTTATTGATTATCTCTGTTCAACCGCCATCCTCCATGATCAAGAATATCTTAATGTGATTTCGTCGTAATGATCCCCACATGTTTCCCTCAACTTGTGATGATTATGTTCTACACCCACGATTCCACCCTGCATTTTGTACTTAATCGTTGTCTTCATACTCTTTTTCTTTATTGTGTTCTTGCAGTCTGATCATTGTGTGTTCTTCATTCTGTGCCTTCTACTTATTTTTGCGCCATGGAAGATCTTGCAAACATCACCACCTTCTGTGTTGGCCTTTCCCTAAACCTCATAGAATTTCTTCGTCCTCGCGGTTTGCTAACATTCACCGAGTTGCCTTGGCATTTGCTAGAATGTCATCCCTATTTCGCCCAAGTGATTGTGGCCATTGCCGATATCCCCCTGACAGAAACCTCTTGGCCTATTACTTGCCTTAACCTGTGCAAGGTAGCTACCCTTACAACTGTGGCCCAAATGTTTCATTTGTCACACGAAGGTCGTATTGAAGTTCCCCTTCTCCCTTTGGCAACACTGAACCAGTTATTTCCTCGAAAATCCTCCAATGAGTTTGCCTTCTTGTTTCGACCGGGGACTGAATGTTCAGCACTGCAATTTTTGGTGACCGCCCTCAACCTCCAAAAACGAACTTATGGTATCTCTCAACCTTTCTATTCTTTGATCGATGTTGTCACCCGTGAACCTATCAATTGGGCATTACTCTTTTTCTGGCATATCCATCATGAGTGCCAAACAATTATACGTCAGTTAGCCAAAGGTGAATGTCCTCGCACCCGTTTGCCTCACCTTCTTTCCTTCCTCCTCCCCATCGTGAACCCTGTTTTGAACCCTCCGATGGGTAATCTCCTATTGCGCGAGGAGTCTGAGCAGGTCATGGGATTTGATGATGACAATGAAGAACTTTTTCAATCTTTTTGAGAGAAACGTAGGGAAGGTCAGCCCTTCGCAAAGCCAAGTTCATGCCTCTTCCAGTAAGATAATCCTTCAGAACACAGCTTCATCCCTACATGCGTCTTCAATCCCACCCTCGCCTAAGGACAAAATCATTGAAGACACTGTTATGGAAGACGTTCAACACACCCAGATGGCAGACACGCAATAGGAGGTCATCCTAGATACAATGCCAAAGGATACAGTTGTGGACACCACCCATCCAACCACACAGGAAGTGATAGTTGAATCCCTCATCAACAAGGACGTCCAACCGGACAAAGTTGATTCCACTGCGCCTCCATCTCCACCGAAGTCCATGGCTGACGGTAACAATACTGAACATCCGGTAACCCCACCTCCTTCACCTTCTCGGGCTCCTTTACCCCCCAGTTCCCCGGTATGCCTTTCATCCCCTAATCACTCGGTGGCAGTCTCCTCTCGCCCTATACCCTCTTCACCCGATTGTTCTCCTCCTTCATCTTCTGCTATGGTTTCTATAAAACGTTCTCAATCGTTATCGACTTTTTTAGTATCGAATGCATTTTTGCAATTTTCCCAGATCGGTGACTTCCTTACTCATTTATCCAAGCAACAACCTGCCCAGTTACATGATGCCCAATAGTCCCTGCGCACTGAATATCAATTGAAAGTTGATATGTTAGAGGCCGATATTGCTCCCCTATAGGAAGCGATTTTGGTGGCCACAGCTAATGAATGTTTATTACAGGAATAGGTTATAGTGAAGGATGAGGTCATTGTAGCTAGAGATGCGAAGATTGCTCTTCTCAAGCAGGCATTGATTGATAAAGATGATGCAATGAACACTCTCGGTTGTGAGTTGGCTAACACTCGCACCTGCCTTGCCGAAATCAAACAAGCTTCTAAAGTACTCTCTGACAAGGTACTACACGGTGAAGCAGAACTGAGGAAGGTTACAAAAGAATTGTTTCAAAAGGTTCAAGTGCTAGATGAAGAGATTGGTCATACAGTTAAGTTAAAGAAAGAGATCGAAGTGATTCAAAAGGAGCGTCAAGATTTTTCCGTACAATGCAGTTTCAGTAGTAGGAGTTGGATCCTGAGGAAAGCAACTTGGTATTAAGGAGGATCACCTTTCCCAAATCGATGCAGAAATTGCTGACGCCAAGCTACACAAAGATACAGCCATTGCCAATGACTTCTATCTACAAGAGGCTTTTTTGCAAAACTAGGGTGAAGTTTTGTTAGCACAAGTCAAGCCTAAATGCTTGATCTTTATTGCTCCTTGATCTCTTGTAGGCCAATCATCAGTTTGAACCTGTTCATTGTTGTTCCATCCAATGCTTTGGTGAGTATATTTGCACATTGCAAATGAGTTGATACATAGGATAATTGATTATCCTTGCTAAGAAATTTCTCCCTAACATAATGATAGTGCACTTCAATGTGCTTAGTCCTGGCATGTTACATAGGATTGGCACCCAAACGAAGTGAACTAGTGTTATATCCAAAGATAATTGGGGTGTAGGAATGTATCTCCAAATCTGCATACAATTGCTTAAGCTACATAGCTTCCTGAGTTGCATTTTCCAAACCTCTATATTCTGCTTCTGTGGATTATAAGGCCACAATTGGTTGCTTCTTGGATGACCAAGATATGAGTTTTGAACCTGTAAAAGATAGGTACCTTGAAGTGCTCCTCCTATCATCCTTGGAGCCAGCCTAATCTGCATCAGAATACATCTTTATATCTATGTCAGAAGTAAAGGGATAGAACAATCCCTCATTCATTGTACCCTTTAGATACTTAAGTACCCTCTTTGCAGCTTCCATATGAGGTTTCCTTGGTACATGCATGAATTGACTTAATGTACTTATTGCATATGCAATATCTACTCTTGTCAAAGTAGCATAATTAAGACTACTCACAAGTTGTTGATAACTTGTAGCATCTTCAAGTAGTTCACCTTCATGTGAACTTAGCTTATGATTGATCTCCATAGGAATACTTGCAACTTTAGTGTTCTCCATCCTAAACTTTACCAACATATCATGTATGCATTTCCTTTGTGTGATGAATATACCTGAATCTGTATACACAAGTTCTAATCCAAGGAAGTAGGTTAACAACCCTAGATCACTGATTTTGAATTCCTTCATCAATTGAGCCTTGACCTGCTTGATACCATCAGAATCATTACCTGTAATAATGATATCATCTACATAGACAAGTAAGTAGATGACTTTTTGACATGCAAATAGGTAACAAGCCTATGGTTCCAAGCTCTAGGAGCTTGTTTGAGACCATAGAGTGCTTTTCTAATCTTGCATACATACCCTACTTTTTCTTCATCTTCTAAACCTGGTGATTGTTCCATATACACTTCTTCTGATATCCAACCATTTAAAAATGCATTCTTGACATCTAAGTGATATAAATTCCAATTTTTGGATGTAGCAAGACTTATCAATACCCTGATTGTTGGTATCTTTGCCACATGTGAAAATGTTTCTTCATAGTCTACTCCATGTGTTTGGGAAAATCCTTTGCGACTAACCTTGCCTTGTATCTGTTTATAGAACCATTGGAGTTCTTTTTAATTTTGTATATCCACCTTGAACCAATTACCTTCATATCTGGCTTCTTGGGAAATAGATCCCAAGTGTGGTTTTCCTGCAATGCTTTCACTTCTTCCTGCATGGCTTCTCTCCACTCTTTCTTCTTAGCCTCTTCAAATGAAGAAGGCTCCTCTGCCATAGAATCTTTAGTGATGTACACAGAGTGCTTTGTGACTAAGAATGTATCATATCCATACCTTATGGGCTTCTTACTTTCTCTTTGTGATCTCCTTAATCCTTAAAGCTTGATTGGAAGACTCGAGTAGTTCCTCTAGTTGCTTGTTTTTGAACTTGCCTCTTGACTTCGAAGCTTTGAAATCAATATGCTCCTCATCTTTTGAGTTGATGTCCTCTGCTTGGTGATGATTTTCTCGAGTTAGGGTTGGAAAATCATCTTCCAAATCATATGGTAATTTGACTTTCCTGCAATCATCTTCAAATCATGAAGTATTCTCATCAAATACTACATCTTGACTAACTATGAATGCATTGTTAGTGGGATTATAAAGCCTATATCCCATTTGATTCTGATCATACCCAATAAATATACATTTCTCAGGCTTAGGGTCAAGCTTCCCTTTGATTTGTGATGGGATGTGTGCATAGGCAATGCACCCAAATATTTTGCAATGATCCAATGAGGGTCTCCTACCATTCCATGCTTCATATGGTGTCATACCATCCAATGATTTGGATGGAAGCCTGTTGACTAAATAGGTGGCTATGGAAAGAGCCTTTGCCCATAAATAATTAGGTATTTTTTTCTCATTTAATATAGACCTATCTGCCTCAACAATTCACCTATTCCTTCTCTCTGCCACTCCATTCAATTCAGGAGTATACCTGGTTGTTATTTCCCTCTTTATGCCTCTGTCCTATAGAAATAGATCAAACTCA
Organism: Ceratopteris richardii; assembly: GCA_020310875.1. Taxonomy (NCBI): domain Eukaryota; kingdom Viridiplantae; phylum Streptophyta; class Polypodiopsida; order Polypodiales; family Pteridaceae; genus Ceratopteris; species Ceratopteris richardii. Next base: position 134,502,924 of record CM035422.1, on the reverse strand, counting down.
TGTGAAAAGTAGTTACCTCTTCCATCAGAACTAATTCTCTTCAAGATCCTTCCTGTTTGGTTTTCAACTAGTGCCAAATACTTCTTGAAACATGTAAATACCTCAGCCTTATGCTTCATGAAATAAAGAATTGTCCACCTACTGTAATCATCAATAAATGAGACATAGTACCTTGAACCTGAGATGGATGGATCTTTGCTACGACCCCACACATCAGTGTGTACAAGCTCCAAATAATCTTCATGGATGTATCCTTTCCTATTAAATGGTTGCCTATGAGCTTTGCCAAATTGGCAAGCTCCACATTTGTATATCATGTGCTCCTTGGTCACATTGGGAGGGCCAAGCACACTTTGATCCATGAAAATTTGCTTCAGAGTTCTTTCTCCTATGTGCCCTAGCCTTTTGTGCCATATTTCCAACTCATACAAGGTTTGATCTCTATAACCAAATAGTGCTATGTTCCGTGTGTCTTCAATTTCAAAAATAAACAATACCTGACTTCTCACCTCTGGAAATCCTTTTGAATCCTTGTTGGGGGTCTTCCACATATGATCCATGCTTGGTGAACCTGACCTGTTAGACCTTTCTCTACAATCTACCTAACACTAATTAGGTTTTTGGTTATAGAAGGCACACATAGAACTTTGCTCAAAAGGTTCATACTACCATCAAATTTTATACATTTCCAATTTGCTTGACTGAAATTTTAGTGTCATCACCTATTTGTACTTCATGCTTCCCCTTGGGTTCTTCAAGATCAGTTAATAGTGCTACATTTCCTGCCACATGATTGGAACAAATTGAGTCAATGTAGAAAAGATGCTCATCATCTGTACCTTGCTTGGATGTCATGTTCATGATGAGTAGAGAGTCTTCTTGATCTTTAGTATAGTTATTGAAGTCCCTTCTTCCTCTAAAGCCTCCTTGATAGTTGTTGTTGTTGTAGCTTTGGTTGAAGTTATTGTTGTAGTTGCCTCCACCATTACTGTACCTGCCTCTTGTTTGTCCATGGGTTCCTCTATGGAAGCCTCTTCCCCTTTGGTTCCTTGTATTTTTGTAGCATTCTTTTGTAGTGTAGTTGTTGAGACCACATATGTTGTACGGTGAATTGTTGTAGGGTCTCCCCCTACCTTGCTTACCTCCTCTGCCCCTACCTCTAACACCTCTTCCTCTTCCTGCATAATTAGCTTGAGAGGTACTAGCCTCTTCATCCTGTTTCTTACTTTTACCTTTCTCCTTACCTTTATTCTTATCTGTATAAAGGGCAGAAGATTGGTTACGTCTTGAGTTATCCCCATACGATGCTCTCTAAGGGAACAACTACTCCCAAATCAAGAGAGATGAAAAGACAATTGGATGTATTCTATGTTTATATCTTTAGATATGATTCTCTATGCTCCACACTTTGGAGCTTCAAAAAAACCTTTCTTCTTCCCTTTCAACCTCCCATTATGTGTTAAAATTGAAGCCATGTATGTGAAGACATCTTTAATAGAAAGAGTTTGATCTCTTCTAGCATCCCCATCTCCTCCCTCTCATCATATGGTGAATTTTTACTGGCGATGTCAATGACACCCTCTTTGAACTCAAGAGCTCCCTTCTTAAAGAAAGAAATCAAGATGCTATATGAGAAAAGAATCAATGTCGCATATTTGCAATAGTAAAAGTATCAACCACATACCATAATCATTTAAACCCGACTCTAGTATTGATGAAGCAGGGCAATTAAGGTTGACTTTACATAGGGTTGATGCATTCTTTTTTATGTTGGTGCTTCAATGAGCTATTTCCATTTGGTGAGCTCATGGAACATTTGAAGGTATCCTTCACTTAGAACAATGGAGTTCTAGGGGGCGAGCTACCCTCAAACTCTTTCAATCCTCTTTCCATTCAAACAATGGACTTCCATCCTCCACATAGGAATGGTGGATACCATTTTCGATCTACCTTTTGATTTTTGAATAGTATTTATGTTTATTTTACAATAATACCTTTTCAAGTTTCTCCTTTACTAGTATTCTCTCTTTGGAGGGGTGGGATACTTTGCTTGTGTTCCATGTTCCATCTCCCATGTGTAATCAATGAAGAAATTGCACTCGCGAAGAAATTCTACCTTGTGCCCACACCTTTACATGTGGGGCTATGGTGGTTCCATATATGAGGAGTCTGCACTATACAAAAGTTAATGGTGGATTAACGTTTTCTAAAGCAATTCATTTAAAGCCTATTAAAAATTCACCGGGGTCCTAAGCCTATAAGCTTATAAGACCAGGATAACAAAGCCACTTCTTGCTTCAAATGACATGACACCAGCTTGGGGCACCCTGCTCTATGTGCACCCTTGTATATCCAGGAGACCTAACTACCAAACTGGTCACCTTATTTCTGGACAGGTTGACTACACACTTCCGTACTTCCCTCCGGATTCAAATCACATCACCGTAATTCTAGATTGGTTGACTACCGAACTTTCATACCTCCGAAATTCTAGTAAGCCTAAAGTATATGCCTTGGCTAGCATTTACTAGACTCACATAGATCATCTAGAACTTTTGTTGGTCTCAAGTAGACCTCATCACAAATGTCCAGACTCTCATAATAATTGCTCCTTGTGATGGGGGCCATACAACTTAATAGTACCATGGATCATTTGCGATCACATGCAGGTGGAGTAATGAGTATATCTAGCAGCTATGCCATGTACTCGTGAAGAATTCAATAAGACCTATGGGTTTTAAGGTTATATCGTGCATGTCAAAAAAGGCAGGCTCACTAAGCTGACTGTGAATTGAATCTGTTCATGATATTACAAGCTGGACGGCCACAAACAAGCTTGCTTGATACCAATCATACCACATACTCATGCAGAATTCGATAAGATCCATTAATTTTAAGGATATACGGAGCATGTCAAGAAAGATAGACTTGCCAAAATAACTGCCCCTCAAAAACAGAGAGATCATGACTTTCTCTATCTTAAGATTAGTGGTCACTGAAGTGCTTGGCAACACCAATTCAAGCTGGCCAAACTACCTACTTCAAATGAGGATCCAAGGAATGAAGTAGAGTGTGAGGAGAGGAGAGATATTGTGCGATTGGAGTAGAACTAGCACCAGCTATCAGCCTCATTAGCTCCTCCCTGAATGAAAGCCTCGATGGGTTCTTCAATTTCTGTATAAAATTGAAATGATGCATTTCATTGTCCTCATGTGCAACTGCATGGACACCTACAAACCATGATTTCTGCTTGCTCTACCGCCCATTGAACAACTTTTGAGGAGACCAATCAACCATGTGGCTGTGCAAAGGAATTAGACCTTCTGCGTTGTAATAGCTGATCCGAATTTGTATAGTGGTCTAAGTTATGTCTGGATATTTACCAAGTCCGATAATTACGTGATTTGGGATGTTTCGAAATTACATATGATCTCATTGGTTATGCCTAAAACATAGAAGCAGGTGGTCCCCAAGATCATGCCTAAATCAGTGGATTAAGAAGGATCAAATTACTAAGGTAAATCATGGTTATGCACACTATAAACTCTATCATCTAGAATCTGTCTATATCACCATTGAAGCTCTAGAGTGGGAATGCACGGGTGGACAATATCATCATTGTATACACATTGCTGCTCATAGAGCAAGCACATATCATGGTTTGCAGGTGTCCATGCTGTTGCACATGGGGACGACAAAATGCACCGTTTGAGTTTTGTATAGAAATTGAAGAATCTATCGAGGCTTTCATTCGGGGAGGAGCTAATGAGGCTGATAGGTTGTGCTAGTTCTGCTCCAATGGCACAATATATCTCCTCTCCTTGCACTCTACTTCATTCCTTGGATCCTCATGTGAAGCAGGTAGTTTGGCTATCTTGAATTGGTGTAGCCCAGCACTTCAATGACCACTAATCTTAAGATAGAGAAAGTCATGATCTCTCTGTTTTTGAGGGGCAGTTACTTTGGCGAGCCTATCTTTCTTGACATGCTCCATATAACCTTAAAACTGATGGATCTTATCGAATTCTGCATGAGTATGTGGTATGATTGGTATCAAGCAAGCTTGTTTGTCGCCATCCAGCTTGTAATATCATGAATAGATTCGATTCACAGTTAGGTTAGTGAGCCTATCTTTTCTGACATGCATGATATAGCCTTAAAACCCATAGGTTTTATTGAATTCTTCACAAGTATATGGCATAGCTGTTAGATATACTCATCACTCCACCTGCATGTCATCGCAAATGATCCATGGTACTATTAAGTTGTACGGCCCCCACCACAAGGAGCAACCATTATGAGAGTTCGGACATTTGTGATGAGGTCTAGTTGAGACTAGCAAAAGTTCTAGATGATCTATGCGAGTATAATCAATGCTAGCCAAGGCATATACTTTAGTCACATGAGAATTCCGGAGGTATGACAATTCGGTAGTCAACTAATCCAGAATTACGGTGATGTGGTTTGAATCCGGACGAAGTACGTGTGTAGTCAACCTGTTTGGAATCACGGTGACGAGTTTGGTAGTTAACTTGTCCGGAATTATGGTAACTAGTTCAATAATCAACCTCTTTGGAAGTTTAGCTACCAGATTGGTGGTCCGGATTTGTCTAGTGGTCTAAGCTATGTTCGGAGATTTACCGAGTCCGGTAATTACGTGATTTGGGATGTTTCCAAATTACGTATGATCCCGTTGGTTATGCGTAAAACATAGCATCGGGTGGTCCCCAAGATCATGCCTAAATCACTGGATCAGGAGGGATCACATTACAGAGGTAAATCATGGTTATGCACACTATAAAGTACATCATCTAGAGTCTTCTTATATCACCATTGAAGCTCTAGAGTGGGAGTGCATGAGTGGACAATATCATCATTGTATACACATTGCTGCTGGCAGAGCAAGCAGAGATCATGGTTTGCAGGTGTCCATGCTGTTGCACATGGGGATGGCGAAATGCATCATTTCACTTTTATACAGAAATTGAAGAACCCATCCGGGCTTTCATTTGGGGAGGACCTAATGAAGCTGATAGCTTGTGCTAGTTCTGCTCCAATCACACAATGTATCTCCTCTCCTCACACTCTAATTTATTGCTTGTATCCTCGTGTGAAGCAGGTATTTTGGCTATCTTGAATTGCTGTAGCCCAGCACTTCAGTGACCACTAATCTTAAGATAGAGAAAGTCATGACCTCTCTGTTTTTGAGGGGCAGCTAGTTTGGCGTGCCTATCTTTCTTGACATGCTCCATATAACCTTAATACTCATGGATCTTATCGAATTTTGCATGAGTATGTGGTATGATTGGTATGAAGCAAGCTTGTTTGTGGCCGTCCAGCTTGTAATATCATGAACAGATTCAATTCATAGTTAGCTTAGTGAGCCTACCTTTTCTTACATGCGTGATATAGCCTTAAAACCCATAGGTCTTATTGAATTCTTCATGAGTACATGGCATAGCTCTTAGATATACTCATTACTCCACCTGCATGTGATCGCAAATGATCCATGGTACTATTATGTTGTACGGTCCCCACCACAAGGAGCAACCATTATGAGAGTCCTGACATTATTGATGAGGTCTACTTGAGACTAGCAAAAGTTCTAGATGATCTATGTGAGTCTAGTCAGTGCTAGCCAAGGCATATACTTTGGTCTCACCAGAATTCTGGAGGTATGAGAGTTCGGTAGTCAACCAATCCAGAATTACAGTGATGTGGTTTGAATCCGAGAGGCAGTATGAAAGTGTGTAGTCAACCTGTCTGGAATCGCGATGAGCAATTCAGTAGTTAACTTGTCCAGAATTATGGTAACTAGTTCGGTAATCAACCTCTTTGGAAGTTCAGTTACCAGATTGGTGGTCCAGATTTATCTAGTGGTCTAAGTTATGTTTGAAGATTTATTGAGTCCGGTAGTTACGTGATTTGGGATGTTTCGAAATTACAAATGATGCCATTGGTTATGCCTAAAACATAGCATCGGGTGGTCCCCAAGATCATGTCTAAATTTGTGGATTACGAAGGATTAGATTACTGAGGTAAATCATGGTTATGCACACTATAAAGTCCATCATCTAGAATCGTCCTATATCACCATTGAAGCTCTAGAGTGGGAGTGCATGGGTGGAAAGTATCGTCATTGTATACACATTGTTGCTGGCAGAGTAAGCAGAGATCATGGTTTGCAAGTGTTGATGCTGTCGCACATGGGGACGACTAAATGAATCGTTTCAGTTTTATACAGAAATCGAAGAACCCATCCGGGCTTTCATTTGGAGAGGAGCTAATGAGAATGATAGTTGGTGCTATTTCTACTCCAATTGCAGAATATATCTCCTCTCCTCGCACTCTATTGAATTCCTTGGATCCTTGTGTGAAGCAGGTAGTTTGTCTATCTTGAATTGGTGTAGCCAAGCACTTCCGTGACCACTAATCTGAAGATAGAGAAAGTCATGATCTCTTTGTTTTTGAGGGGCAGTTAGTTTGGTGAGCCTATCTTTCTTGACATGCTCCGTATAACCTTAGAACTGATGGATCTTATCAAATTTTGCATGAGTATGTGATATGATTGGTATCAAGAAAGCTTGTTTGTGGCTATCCAACTTGTATTATCATTAACAGATTCAATTCACAGTTAGCTTAGTGAGCCTACCTTTTTTGACATGCATGATATAGCCTGAAAACCCATAGCTCTTATTGAATTCTTCACGAGTACATGACATAACTGTTAGATATACTCATTACTCCACGTGCATGTGATCGCAAATGATCCATGGTACTATTAAGTTGTAGGGCCCCCACCACAAGGAGCAACCATTATGAGAGTCCGGACATTTGTGATGAGGTCTACTTGAGACCAACAAAAGTTCTAGATGATTTATGTGAGTATAGTCAATGCTTGCCAAGGCATATACTTTAGTCAGACAAGAATTCTTGAGGTATGACAGTTTGGTTGTCAACCAATTAGAAATTACGGTGATGTGGTTTGAATTCGGGAGGAAGTATGGAAGTGTGTAGTCAACCTGTCCAGAATTATGATGACCAGTTCGGTAGTTAACTTGTCCGGAATTATGGTAACTAGTTCGGTAATCAACGTCTTTGGAAGTTCAGTTACCAGATTGGTGGTCCCGATTTGTCTACTGGTCTAAGTTATGTCCGGAGATTTATCGAGCCTGGTAATTACTTGATTTGGGATGTTTCTAAATTACATATGATCCCATCGGTTAGCCTAAAACATAGCATCGGGTGGTCCCCAAGATCATGCCTAAATCATTGGATTAGGAAGGATTAGATTACTGAGGTAAATCATGGTTATGCACACTAAAACGTCCATCATCTAGAATCTTCCTATATCACAATTGAAGCTCTAGAGTGGGAGTGCACGGGTGGACAATATCATCGTTGTATACACATTGCTGCTGGTAGAGCAAGCAGAGATCATGGTTTGCAGGTTTCCATGCTGTTGCACATGGGGAGGATATAACCTTAAAACCCATAGGTCTTATTGAATTCTTCACGAGTACATGGCATAGCTGTTAGGTATACTCACTACTCCACCTGCATGTGATCGCAAATGATCCATGGTACTATTAAGTTGTACGGCCCCCACCACAAGGATCAACTATTATGAGAGTTCGGACATTTGTGATGAGGTCTACTTGAGACCAACAAAAGCTCTAGATGATCTATGTGAGTCTAGTCAATGCTAGCCAAGGCATATACTTTAGACACACCAAAATTCTGGAGGTATGACAGTTCCGTAGTCAACCAATCCAGAATTTCGGTGATGTGGTTTGAATACGAGAGGAAGTATGGAAGTGTATAGTCAACCTGTCGAGAATTACAGGGACGAGTTCGGTAGTTAACTTGTCCGGAATTATGGTAACTAGTTCGGTAATCAACCTTTTTAGAAGTTCAGTTACGAGATTGGTGGTCCGGATTTGTCTAGTGGTCTAAGTTATGTCCGGAGATTTACCGAGTCCGGTAATTACGTGATTTGGGATAATACCAAAATTACATATGATCCTGTTGGTTATGCCTAAAACATAGCATCGAGTGGTCCCCAAGATCATGCCTAAATCAATGGATCCGGAAGGATCACATTACTCAGGTAAATCATGGTTATGCACACTATAAAGTCCGTCATCTAGAATCTGGCTATATCACCATTGATGCTCCAGAGTGGGAGTGCACGGGTGGATAGTATTATTGTTGTATACACATTGCTGCTGGCAGAGCAAGTAGAGATCATGGTTTGTAGGTGTCCATGCTGTTGCACATGGGGACGACGAAATGCATCGTTTTAGTTTTATACAAAAATTGAAGAACCCATCCAGGTTTTCATTCGGGGGGAGCTAATTACGCTGATAGCTAGTGCCAGTTCTGCTCCGATCGCACAATATATCTCCTCTCTTTGCACTTTACTTCATTCCTTGGATCCTCGTGTGAAGCACTTAGTTTAGCTATCTTGAATTGGTGTAGACCAACACTTCAGTGACCACTAATCTTAAGATAGAGAAAGTCATGATCTCTTTGTTTTTGAGGGGCATTTAGTTTGGCAAGCCTATCTTTCTTGACATGCTCCATATAACCTTAAAGCTGATGGATCTTATCAAATTCTGCATGAGTATGTGGTATGATTGGTATCAAGCAAGCTTGTTTGTGGCCGTCCAGCTTGTAATATCATGAACAGATTCAATTCAGAGTTAGCTTAGTGAGCCTACCTTTTCTGACGTGCGTGATATATCCTTAAAATCCATAGGTCTTATTGAATTCTTCACGAGTACATGGCATAGCTGTTAGATATACTCATTTCTCCACCTGCATGTGATCACAAATGATCCATGGTACTATTAAGTTGTAAGGTCCCCACCACAAGGAGAAACTATTTTGAGAGTCCGGACATTTGCGATGAGGTCTACTTGAGACCAGCAAAAGCTCTAGATGATCTATGTGAGTCTAGTCAATGCTAGCCAAGGCATGTACTTTAGTCACACCAGAATTCCGGAGGTATGAGAGTTCGGTAGTCAACCAATCCAGAATTTCGGTGATGTGGTTTGAATCCGGGAGGAAGTATGGAAGTGTGTAGTCAACCTGTCCGGAATTACGGTGACCGATTTGGTAGTTAACTTATCCGGAATTATGGTAATTAGTTTCGTAATCAACCTCTTTGGAAGTTTAGTTACCAGATTGGTGGTCCGGATTTTTCTAGTGGTCTAAGTTATGTCCAGGGATTTACCGAGTCCGGTAATTACATGATTTGGGATGTTTCTAAATTACATATGATCCCATTGGTTATGCCTAAAACATAGCATCGGGTGGTCCCCAAGATCATGCCGAAATCAGTGGATTAGGAAGGATCAGATTATTGAAGTAAATCATGGTTATGCACACTATAAAGTCCATCATCTAGACTCTACCTATATCACCATTGAAGCTCTAGAGTGGGAGTGCATGGGTGGATAGTATCATCATTGTATACACATTGCTACTGGCAGAGAAGGCAAAGATCATGGTTTGCAGGTGTCCATCCCGTTGCACATGGGGACGACGAAATGCATCGTTTCAGTTTTATACAAAAATTGAAGAACCTATCTAGGCTTTCATTTGGGGAGGAGGTAATGAGGCTGATAGCTGGTGCTAGTTCTACTCCAATCGCACAATATATCTCCTCCCCTCGCACTCTACTTCATTCCTTGGATCCTCGTGTGAAGCTGGTAGTTTGGCTATCTTGAATTGGTGTAGCCCATCACTTGAGTGACAACTAATCTTAAGATAAGGAAAGTCATGATCTCTCTCTTTTTGAGGGGCATTTAGTTTGGCGAGCCTTGACATGCTCCATATAACCTTAAAATTGATGGATCTTATCGAATTCTGCATGAGTATCTGGTATGATTGGTATCAAGCAAGCTTGTTTGTGGCTGTCCAACTTGTAATATCATGAACAGATTCAATTCACAGTTAGCTTAGTGAGCCTACCTTTTCTGACATGCGTGATATATCCTTAAAACCCATAGGTCTTATTGAATTCTTCACTAGTACATGGCATAGTTGTTAGATATACTCATTACTCCACATGCATGTGATCGCCAATGATCCATGGTACTATTAAATTGTACTGCCCCCACAACAAGGAGCAACCATTATGAGATTCCAGACATTTATGATGAGATCTAATTGAGACCAGCAAAAGCTCTAGATGATCTATGTGAGTCTAGTCAATGCTAGCCAAGACATATACTTTAGTCACACCAGAATTCCGGAGGTATGATAGTTTGGTAGTCAACCAATCCAGAATTATTGTGATGTGGTTTGAGTCCAAGAGGAAGTATGGAAGTGTGTAGTCAACCTGTATGGTATTACAGTGACCAGTTCGGTAGTTAACTTGTCCGGAATTATGGTAACTAGTTTGGTAATCAACCTCTTTGGAAGTTTAGTTACTAGATTGGTGGTCTGGATTTGTCTAGTGGTCTAAGTTATGTCCGGAGATTTACTGAGTCCGGTAATTACGTGATTTGGGATGTTTTGAAATTACATATGTTCCCGTTGGCTATGCCTAAAACATAGCATTGGGTGGTCCCCAAGATCATGCCTAAATCAGTGGATTAGGAAGGACTAGATTACTGAGGTAAATCATGGTTATGCACACTATAAAGTCCATCATCTAGAATCGTCCTATATCACCATTGAAGCTCTAGAGTGGGAGTGCAGGGGTGCACAGTATCATCGTCGTATACACATTGCTGCTGGCAGAGGAAGCAGAGATCATGGTTTGCAGGTGTCCATGCTGTTGCACATGGGGATGGTGAAATGCATCGTTTCAATTTTATACAAAAATTGAAAAACCCATGTGGGATTTCATTCGGGGAGGAGCTAATGAGGCTGATGGCTGGTGCTATTTATTCTCCAATCGCATAATATATCTCCTCTCCTCGCACTCTACTTCATTCCTTGGATCCTTGTGTCAAGGAGGTAGTTTGGCTATCTTGAATTGGTGTAGGCCATCATTTCAGTGACCACTAATCTTAAGATAGAGAAAGTCATGATCTCTCTATTTTTGAGGGGCGGTTAGTTTGGCGAGCCTATCTTTCTTGACATGCTCCATATAACCTTAAAACTGATGGATCTTATCGAATTCTGCATGAGTATGTGGTATGATTGGTATCAAGCAAGCTTCTTTGTGGTCGTCCAGCTTGTAATATCATGAACACATTCAATTCACAGTTAGCTTAGTGAGCCTACCTTTTCTGACATGCGTGATATATCCTTAAAACCCATATGTCTTATTGAATTCTTCACGAGTACATGGCATAGCTGTTGGATATACTCATTACTCCACCTACATGTGATCGCAAATGATCCAGGATACTATTAAGTTGTACGGCCCCCACCACATAAAGTTCTAGATGAATCTATGTGAGTCTAGTCAATGCTAGCCAAGGCATATACTTTAGTCACACCAGAATTCTAGAGGTATGACAGTTCGGTAGTCAACCAATCCAGAATTACGGTGATGTGGTTTGAATACGAGAGGAAGTACGGAAGTGTGTAGTCAACCTGTCTTGAATTACGGTGAACAATTTGGTAGTTAACTTGTCTGGAATTATGGTAACTAGTTTGGTAATCAACCTTTTTGGAAGTTTAGTTACCAGATTGATGGTCCGGATTTGTCTAGTGGTCTAAGTTATGTCCGGAGATTTACCGAGTCCGATAATTACATGATTTGGGATGTTTCGAAATTACATATGATCCCGTTGGCTATGCTTATAACATAGCATCAGGTGGTCCCCAAGATCATGCCTAAATGAGTGGATTAAGAAGGATCAGATTACTGAGGTAAATCATGGTTATGCACACTATAAAGTCCATCATCTAGAATTTGCGTATATCATCATTGAAGCTCTAGAGTGGGAGTGCAGGGGTGGACAATATCATCGTTGTATATGCATTGCTGCTTGCTGAGCAAGCAGAGATCATGGTTTACAGGTGTCCATGCTGTTGCACATGGGGACGACGAAATGCATCGTTTTAGTTTTGTACAGAAATTGAAGAACCCATCCGGGCTTTCATTCGGGGAGGAGCTAATGAGGCTGATAGCTTGTGCTAGTTCTACTCCAATTGCACAATATATCTCCTCTCCTCGCACTCTACTTCATTCCTTAGATCCTCGTGTGAAGCAGGTAGTTTGGATATCTTGAATTGGTGTAGCCAAGCACTTCAATGACCACTAATCTTAAGATAGAGAAAGTCATGATCTCTCTGTTTTTGAGGGGCAGTTAGTTTGGAGAGCCTATCTTTCTTGACATGCTCCATATAACCTTAAAACTGATGGATCTTATCAAATTCTGCATGAGTATGTGGTATGATTGGTATCAAGCAAGCTTGTTTGTGGCCGTCCAACTTGTAATATCATGAATAGATTCAATTCAGAGTTAGCTTAGTGAGCCTACCTTTTCTTACATGCGTGATATAGCCTTAAATCGCATAGGTGTTATTGAATTCTTCACGAGTACATGGCATAGCTCTTAGATATACTCATTACTCCACCTGCATGTGATCGCAAATGATCCATGGTACTATTAAGTTGTACGACGCCCACCACAAGGAGAAACCATTATGAGAGTCCTGACATTTGTGATGAGGTCTACTTGAGACTCGCAAAAGTTCTAGATGATCTATGTGAGTCTAGTCAATGCTAGCCAAGGCATATACTTTAGTCACACCAGAATTCTGGAGGTATGACTGTTCGGTAGTCAACCAATCCAGAATTACGGTGACGTGGTTTGAATTCGAGAGGAAGTATGGAAGTGTGTAGTCAACCTACCCGGAATTACGGTGACCAGTTCGGTAGTTAAATTGTCCGGAATTATGGTAACTAGTTCGGTAATCAATCTCTTTGGAAGTTTAGTTACCAGATTGGTGGTCCGGATTTGTTTACTGGTCTAAGTTATGTTCAGAGATTTACCGAGTCCAGTAATAACGTGATTTGGGATGTTTCAAAATTACATATGATCCCATTGGCTATGCCTAAAACATAGCATCGGGTGGTCCCCAAGATCATGTCTAAATCAGTGGATTAGGAAGGATCAGATCACTGACGTAATCATGGTTATGCACACTATAAAGTCCATCATCTAGAATCTGCCTATATCACCATTGAAGCTCTAGAGTGGGGAGTGCATGGGCGGATAGTATCTTCGTTGTATACGCATTGTTGCTGGCAGAGCAAGCAGAGATCATGGTTTGCAAGTGTCCATGCTGTCGCACATGGGGACGGCAAAATGCATCGTTTCAGTTTTATACAGAAATTGAAGAACCCATTCGGGCTTTCATTTGGGGAGGAGCTAATAAGGATGATAGCTGGTGCTAGTTCTGCTCCAATCGCATAATATATCTCCTCTCCTCACACTCTATTTCATTCCTTGGATCCTCGTGTGAAGCAGGTAGTTTTTCTATCTTGAATTGGTGTAGCCAAGCAGTTCCGTGACCACTAATCTTAAGATAGAGAAAGTCATGATCTCTCTGTTTTTTAGGGGCAGTTAGTTTGGCGAGCCTATCTTTCTTGACATGCTCCAAGCTTCTTTGTGGCCGTCAAGCTTGTAATATCATGAAAAGGCGTAATACACACCTCTATGCCATGATCATTGGACTTTTAGATAATACAAAAAGGCCTAAAACACTCCATCTATTCCATACGAAGCCATATATATGTTTGTAGTAGAATTATCTTTAACAACCAAATTTCATGACTTGTATCATATTACCTTTGTTGATGATTCCCATTCAGCTTTTCAAGATTAGGTCCATTAACAGTATTCTCCAATTGTTGCACGTCCTTATTTGTGAAATCAACTCGTTTGTTGGCATGAATAGCTCCTTTTTTTCAAACTTAGTTTGCATTTCCATGAGATAGGACACAAAATGAGAGACTTGCCTTTTCTAGAGAAATCTATAGGAGGGGTATTTTTTACTTTGCTTTTCCCTACACAGGCGCGCGCGCGCGCGCGCGCGCACACACACACACACATATATATATATGTATGCATGCATATTTCTTTCTTTTTTGGGTGTTCTTGCTTAGTTGTTAATTAAACCCCATAGACTTCTTGAAAGGTTTCAAAGATTGGTCAATGTGGCAGATGATGGTAAATGCTCCTTGATGGATGAGCTATAGGGATTTCACAAGTGGGTATGATCATGTGGCATTAGACTTTCGGACATTCGTATAGTTCTCGATTGACCTTGGTGTTGGCTACATACGTACATAGTGGATTGAGCATTGATCGATTGGCCTAATAGTCCACCATAATTGTACATTGTTGTAGTGGTTAGATGCATGATAATTGATCAAATATGTCTATGACATGAATCACGTGAAGATCCATGGTGTTTATGATATAGAGAGAGGTTTATATTTGTGGATTGACATTTTCTCAAAATTTTGAAATTTGGAGGAAAATTGATTTCCAATTTTAAAAAGTTCATATAACGAAGACTTGCTCACATCAAAGTGGAAGACATTTCTTCAGGCCAAAAAGTGTCTTTCAATGACATTGCAGGATTTTTGACCACTTGAGATGTTTTTAAAATAAAAAATTGACAGGCATAAAAGTGAGAAGTGGCACGAAAAGTGATTTTTGCCATAGTTTACATGAGATAAGGTCTGTGAAGAGGTGCATTGATCCATTTGAAAAACTCGTCATATGTGCAACAAACTTTCTGAAACACCTCAATCAAGTGTAGACATGATGACATACTAATATCTCTCTACAAGTGAGTAGGGGAAAAAGTTGATTGGTTGCTTTTTAGGGGTTTACACTTTTTCTTTAGTGTGTTTTCATCTTTTTTTTTGTGAAAGAAAATAATCAACCCTTGGAGAAAATACTAACTAGATGGTATAACTATGCAAAGGTGTGGTTTTATTCACATATAAGCCACCATCTCTCCCATATTTTTTTTATATTCTAGACTCTCAGTTGTAGCTTCCTCTCTTTTTGTTGCTTGGTTCTTATAAAGACAACATAAGTTGAATCATATAGGAAGTCAAAAGCGAAAATCGCAATGTCGGGTATGACAATGACTATAAGGGTTTGCTAAATGATAATGTGGCAATAATGTATAGAGTCTCCATGGAATTATTTTTATATATAATCGTACATATTGTAGGACATTATTTTTGTACTCAGTTTATATAGGACTTTTAGAGTAGGTCAATATTGGTTAAAAAATCAGAGAAACTTTTATTACCATCTCATACTACTCGAAGAAGAGCTTTCTATCCATATACAACATGCTAACATGCAATAGCTTTAGCTCCCTCTACTGGGGATAAAGGCCCCAAGGACTCTCCTTTTGTATATATTAATCCTTACAAGTGAGAGCTCTCTACGAGAGGTTTTGGATGTATAGTATTTTTTGGATCCATGTTGGAATTTTAGGCTTAAGAATCATTAAAACTCAATTTGTATTACTTTAGAACTTATTTATTCATCATTCATTGTATATATTCATGAACAATAGTGTTAGATTAGGCAATGGGGAAAAAATCAAATTTGGTCAAATCATTTCTCTGAAATGGTCACAACAATCAAAATGTGGTATGTGAGATAAGAACATATTTTTAAAGTGATCAAAGAAAACATTTCAATCATAAATAACACTTAACCATCCAACCTCATTTGAACCCTCAAAAGCAAACCCTAATTTTTTGCTTTTCATATGCAGCCCATATAATTAATAGGGAGAGATCTGTGGGACATTGCTTTAGGTGATCAATACATCCTGATGGACTTAGACCAACACTACATAGAAGTAGAAGATCTGACTCGTGAGACATCTAGAGATAATAATGAAACTGCTCCTACATTTACTAAATCACAAATCCTTCTAAGAATACTCATGCAATTGGAAAAGATTCTCAAGATAAAAAAAAGATGGGATACTAGAGGTGTGCAAGCTTCAACCATCGTATCTCTTTCAATAAAGAGATCTATTATACATGATCTTAGACCTTGTAAGACATCTAAAGCACACATGAACCTTGAACCAAATAAAATAGATATGAAATAGACAAGAGACAAGAGAATGTAACGAGTAGTAGGATGCTACTCTTAAAATATATTTCTACTTGATGAATGAACAACAATACAATGTGTGTAATATTCAAAATCTGAATATAAAGCTAAATGTAAGAGGGTTCTAGGTATAAATGTACAAGAAGGGAGTGCCTAAGCATTGTAAGAAAGTGCGAGTGTGCTCAAAATAGAAGGCTATAGGATTGGTGATAGGTAATAGAAATTGGTACAAAAGCAAGAATCGGAGAAAGTCTGAATATATGCAGCCACTTAGAAGATTCAACAAACACACACTCCAAGGTGTGTAGGAGAAGAGGGTAGTAGAAAATCACCAAGAAAATTCAGCAAAAACACCTTCAATCCGCTCCAAAGATAGCTCCAAGACTTAGATCGCATGTGAAATCACAAAGAAAATTCAGCAAAAACACCTCCAATCTCCTTCTACTATAGCTCCAAGACTTGGATCACATGTGAGAATGTTCAAGTGTGATTGTGGGATGTGCTAAAAGTGACCCAAGAGGGTCTCTTTTATAGGGTGTAAAACTCAAAAATCAGAATTAGAGTTAGGGTTTTGATCTCCTAAATTATCTTTGATGGTCAAGTGCTATACTAGATAGCTCCAATTAGAACTATATGTATAAAAAAAAGAATTGTGAGCATGTTTACCATTTTTGCCATTTTTTGAAAATTAGGATCCATAAATTAGGGTTTGGATGAGGGCCTAAAATTGACGGATAGCATAACCTTTGATATGATAGGTATAATATTTCTTTGTCCTTCATGTGATAGGCATCATTTTTAGATTTCCCTTGTCAAATGACATATAATTTCAAGATCTGACAAGTTGTCAAAATATAAAGGCATTGGAATGATTTTAATCATGGTATATGAACATTCAAAATAAACACACAAAAATTTGTAACCAAATAGATTAAAAAAACTGAATTGATATTACAAAGAGAGATTTCTACATACCAAAATGAGATCATAAAGACATAAAATGGATTAAAGTTCTTTTGAAGCATGACAACAAATATTTATATTCGGTTCCATGATCATTTTACATGAAACAAGATCATAAAATCTAAACATGAGAATTAATGCTTCAATAAACATAAAAACAATGTGTTAAAATAACGTACATCATAAAATAAAATGGATGCCCAAAAATATTTCATAACCATTGGAAAGTTTCATGAATTCATGAATAATCAAAGCTCATAAATTCAAACTTAAAATGACTAATCTGATTCCCTAAGCTTTCCAAGTTTGTTTGAAGCTTGATGCTTGAATGAAGATGTCAATGGTAGAAGTAATGATGCCTAGAAACAATTCATTTACAAAAGAAAACATTTATCACTACATCAAATCAATATAATCAAACAATATCAAAGATTCGATCGATATGTAAATGCATGTATTCATTTTTTAATATAAGTAAATCGATGTGTCTTTCAAAAGTTTCTATAACTCAAATTGTCAATGAATTAAAACAACTCTACGAGGAATGTTCCATTGGATAAGCATAGACAGTTCAAGAAGTCTGAAGTTATACCTTTGAAAATAAATCATCATTCATGTCACCTAAGTGTAATTATGTAGCACTTTTCCTCCATTTAATTATGACCAGCTCAAACAAAGGTTGATGTGAAATCTCTTGATCAATTCACAAGAGACTTCTTTCTTCATGCAAAACAAGGGAACTAGTTAGTTTCAAGAACTAAATCACGCTTAATGTAAAAAAAAATAAAAAAATCCTATCGCTTGAATCTTAAATCAAAAGTCTTATAAGATTCATATTATAGATGAACATGTTTCTGCACAAACATATGAGATGCTCCCCAATAAAATCATTTATGATTTTTCAGCAAGGATTCATCAAAGAATTCCTTCAATCTACTCGTACATAGGGGATAATGCAATGTCAATTCGTACACATTCTTATTTGCAATAATCCTCTCCCTTGCACATCCTTGATTTCTTATCGCAAAAACTCTTCATGAGTGCCAGTCTTAGTTCTATACCCACTATTGGGCACTGATAACATTAGTTGGGATGTCATAGTATTGAGTTGATACTATGCATAATGGAGCTGACTCCCATATTCTTACACATTCGTACACATTCTTATTTGCAATAATTCTCTCCCTTGCACATCCTTGATTTCTTATCGCAAAAACTCTTCATGAGTGCCAGTCTTAGTTCTATACCCACTATTGGGCACTGATAACATTAGTTGGGATGTCATAGTATTGAGTTGATACTATGCATAATGGAGCTGCCATATGCTATATGGTCTTGTGGTTGACTCCCATTAGCTTACAATTGCACTTTCATTTGAGGGTGAATTTGGAGTTCGCTTGGATTCATTATGGTATATATGATTATCGTATTAGTGGACATGCAAATTTCACTTATGGATTCTTCCACCAAATTGCAAATGTTTAATAGACGTGTGCACCCTATCAACTATGCATTTTTTGCAATTTTTCCGATCTCTTGTTTGCATTTGATGTTAGGATTCATTATTGTTGAGTTTGCCAATCAGTTCTTGAAGTGATAGAAACTCAGGTCGTAGAGCTTCTTGTGAGTTCATGCTCATTGTGCGTGTGCATTGTGGAGTGCATGTGTGAGCATATATTCATTCTTAGCTCTATACCGACTATTGGGCACCAATGACATTAGTGAAGATGTCATAGTAGATTCGATACTATGCATAATGGAGCTGATATGCTATCTAGTCTTGTGGTTTTGACTATCCTGAGCTTAAAGTTGCACTTTCATTTGTGGATGAATTCGGGGTTTGTCTGGATTCATTTTGGTATAATATATATACAATATCCAGCATGAATTGATCTTGCTTTGTCTACAGAAAGCTAGATTAGACATCACTTACCTTGAGCATTATGTCCAAATAGACCATTGATTTGTGTTAGCATGATTGAATAGATAATATAATATATAATCAAAAAGTCAATTGAGGAATGCATATGAAACCATTCACCACTTAGTCAGTGGCCAAGTTGCAACCAAGAAACACAAATGAGAAGCCATTTGTGAGCTTGAAGACTAGTCGTCGATATTTTCTTGGTCATGGACACATTAGCATTGGCACTAGGCAAGTTGGACATTGATGCATGCTATAGCCACAAGCAATCTATTGCTGATGTTGATGCACACTGTACAAAAACCATGGAGGTTTGAATGAATGAAAAGAAGTGAAAAGTAGGCATGCATACATTGTAACACAATACCTAGTATACACAAGGATGTTACCAATGGGTCTAGCTAGTAAGCACTGGGCACTTTGAAAGCGCAAAAACCAAAAAAATAAGGCCATCATAGAATAGTTAGAGAAATGCTCAGCAATTTGAATTTCCACTGACCAACACCCAAATTAGCCAAAAGTTGTATGACCCACACACACTCAACAGTCGTTGTGGAAGCTTCCCTACATGCAACCTTACAACCAGTAATGACCATAGTAGTCTACTTCTTGCTCATCTGAGATATGCATGAGCTACCAAGCATGAAGCAAAAGCCATTGGTGGACACATGTGTGTCATAGCAACTAGCCCAGTATGAGTGAGAAAAGGCACTTGGGCAATGCATAAACCTGCTCATCTGCGAGATATCAAACTCAATATCTAGTCAAGTAATGCATAAGTAAATCAAGCATCCAATAGACTGCTAATAGATAACATCATCAAATGCATCTCCAGCATCATGAAGACTCAATTGTAAGCCTATGTCCATAGGAATGGCAATAGGTTTACATTCTTCAAGGCCAAAATGTTGCAATAATGTGTCAATATATTTCATTTGACACAAAGCTATTCCACCATCAACTTGCACAAACTAAATGCCCAAATAATGATGCAAATGCCCCAAATTAGACATCTCAAATGAGGCATGCAAATCAGCCTTGAAATCGGCAATATGCTTCTCACGAGGACTAGCGAGCAGCATGTCATCAACATAAACAACAATGATCAAAAGTACATCATTAGCACACTTAACATATAAGATGCCTTCACTTTGACTGTTCTCAAAACCATGTGGAATCGGATAGGCATGTATCTTTTCATACCAAGCACGTGGTGTTTGCTTTAAACCATATAATGCCTTCTTTAACCTGCACACCTGGTTTCCATGCCTTTCTGCACAAAGCCATAGGGCTGAAAAACATACACTTCTTCATGCAAGTCACCATTCAGAAATGCTGATTTAATGTACAACTAATGTACATTCCAACCATGATGAGATGCAAGTGCACAGATGCTATGAATAGTAGTCATTCAGCATGTAGGTGCAAAAAGTTTCATCAAAATCAATGCCTCTTTCCTATGCATAACCCTTTGCAACAAGCCTAGCCTTATACTTGTCAACTGTTCCATCACATTTATGCTTCAGCTTGTATACCCACTTAGTGCCAATGGCCTTCTTGCCAGGAGGCAAGTCACATAAAGACCAGGTACCATTTTTCATGATAGCATCATATTCAGATTGCATTGCAGCCATCCAATGTTCAGAATTGTGTGCTTCATCAAATGAAACAGGCCAATCTCATCACAGAGACTAGAGGTAGCCAGAGCATAGCAATCTAATGCAAAAGAGGCACTATGAGAGCCTAAACAAGTACAGTATGACAGAGGTGCATCTAATTTGTTGTCACGCAAAGTGTACACTAGCCATTTTGGCATAGTTTTTGCCTCCTCAATATTAGCACTCTCATCAACAAGTGCACCATGCAAATCTGCATTAGAAATGGAATGATCTGCATCATCACATGAAACCTGTAATGGTTGAGAAGTTGCCTCATTAGGACGAGCACTAGACTGTCCACCTGTAAAAAGAGACAACAAAGTATCATACATATCTTTGGAGCTAACAAATGTCTCCTTTGTATATGAAAGTAAAGGCTGAATAGCATCTTCCACAAAAACAACATCATGGGTAACCAAAACGTGTTTACTTTGTGGATGATACTGACGATGGCCTTTGCTTTCAGAATTGTACCCAACAAAAATACATTTTACTGCTTTATCATCCAATTTCTTGTGCTGTTGTTCATGCACTAATGCATACACCATACAACCAAAATCACACAGATGAGCAACAGATGACTTGCGACCATGCCAAGTTTCATATGGAGTGTTAGATTGGAGTGCTTTAGTGGGACACCTATTAAGTACATATGCTGCATGCATGACAGCCTCAAGCCAAAAACTATGCGGTAAAGCCTGACTCTTGACCATACACCTCGCCATCTCCATGAGTGACTTGTTCATCTATTTAGAAACTCCATTCTTTTGAGGTGTATACGGCACTGTACACTGATGTTTTATTTCACGTTCAATGAAAAATGCATTAAAGTCAGAAGACATATATTCCTCCCCTTGATCAAAATGGAGGGTGCCCATTTTACATGCTGATAGATTTTCAACCAAAACCAAAAATTGTTTGAAGCACATGAACACTTCGGACTTTGCTTTCAATGAATATACCCATGCATGCTTGAAAAAATCATCAATGAAAGTCACGAAGTAAAGATAAGTGGATGTCTGCATAGGACCACATACATCACTGTGAACAAGCTACAATTTCAGAGTAGCTCAAACTGAACCATCTTTTGGAAAGGAGGAATGCTGCATTTTGCCCAAAATACAACCTTCACAGATATGTTTTCTGGGTGCTTCAAGTTTGGGCAAAGAGGAAATCATTTTAGATTTTTGCACGCATAGCAAACTAGCAAAATTCAGATGACCAAAGCGTGCATGCCAAAGATTTACATCTGACATAGCCTGAGAATCATGTACTACACATGCTAAATCATTTATAGATTTTTCATAGTCTATGAGCTTATACAACCCATGACATAAAATACCAGAAGCAACAATCATGTCGCCATTCCATAGATCATGAACTATACATCTCTTATCAATAAATTTCACAACCAAGCCAATTTTGGCTAATCCAAAAACTGATAACAAATTTTTCTTGATCTTTGGCACAAATCAAGCATCCAACAAAGTGAAAGAGCTACCATCAATAGTAGTTAGAATGATCTTACCAACTCCCATAACATGATAAGAGGAGTTGTTGGTGCATGTGATAGTATTCCCTATAGGGGCAGACTTGCGTGAAGTGAAGAAACTACGCTGCAAGGTAATATGTTTGATTTCCCCACTATCAAAGTACCAAATATTTGAGTCTACTATAGACATACAGTGTTTAAGAGAAGATGGGTCAAAACAACAAACAGTAGTAAACACCCATTCTTCATTCTGCACAAGATTAACAGACTCTGTTTTTGGTGTAGAGGCCTCTGCAACAACCATTCCAACCTCTTTTTCCTTTGCCTCTTTTGCAGCCAGTTTTGGAGAGTTCTTTATGACATGATCATTTTCTTTATAGTACTTACAAAGGAATTTCAGCTTTTCTGATTTCTTCTCATCTTTGTCTTCCTTCTTTGAATGTGTAGCATTTGCACATTTCTGCTTACTAGTAGATGAGCTCCATTTACCTTTGGACTTCTAATTAGTCAAGAAAGCTTGATCTGCAACATGCATAATGGACCTATTCTGCCTAGACAGATCTTCGTGCAATAGAACAGAGACTAATTCCTCAATTGACAAGGCATTTGGATTGCCTTTCATCATCAAATGAAGAGTAGAAGCAAAACTCTAATATGAGTCAGGAAGAACATTCAGAACGATCTGCACAAGTGAACTATCTGGTATAACTTCATCAACAAAAATCAATTATTCCTTCAAGTCTTTGATCTTTGTTAGAAAGTTGTCCATAGAATCACCTTCATTCATATGCTCACTCTCCAACTGTTTTCGGAGGTAAGTAACACGAGCCTCATTCCTAGCGTGGTACAATGTGGTAAGTGTATCCAAGCATCCTTAGCTGTTCTAGAAGAGCGAATGTCAGAAATAATGGCACGTTTGACAGACAAGGCTATCAATGCATGTGCTTGAGAAACTCTGCAATCCCAATGAATTTGTTGTGCAGTGGGTGTAGTAGAAATCACAGCATGAATAGGAATCTAAAGAATATCAACATCTTCAATGCCATATGCATCAGCTTCAATACCTGTATTTGCAGGTGTAATAGGACGTTTTTCAACACCGTGCACAATGTTCCAAAGTCCTTTTGCAACCAATATATGTCGCATCATATAAGCCCACAATGGCTAATCGGTACCGTCCAACTTATCCTCAATAGCCAACATAGGGAATACATCACTACCTTCAGCCATGGCCACTAAGTAAATACACTGATGCACAAAAATGACTGTATCTAAAAAAGTTGAATAGACTACCCTCATGAGTTCTACTAAACCTATAGCATTCTTTGAGATGCTTATACTCGAAAAATGAAACATGTATATATCTTTGGCACAAAAAGATGAAATAGCCTACACAAGCACCATGATAGTGCACTAAGAGGCCGAAACGAGCTCAGATCGTGATTTCGGCACGACAAAGCAAAGGAGTTTTGAGCTTCTAATCACCCTAAGTATGCTCATCGAATTTCATGTGATTTTGAGACTATGACCGATGGGGTGTCGACGATGCCTTAGATGACGTAGTGGCCTATTCTAATACCAAGTTAGACATCTGTAGAAACACGTGAACAACACAAGGAAGAAGAAGAAGCTTGGAGCACAACACACAATACTGAATGTACTATCACTAGAATGTAAAAAGATAAGTAGCTCGTTAGGGCTATAGGCATATATACAAGTGGGGGGAAAAAAACTCCTAAAGAGGGAAAAAAGTGTCTGGGCAGTCCTAGTGTGTTCACACACATCACTACCTAAATATATCAAAAACAATTGCCAGGTCATTGCTAGCCACACACACACACTCCACCCCCTCTTCCCTTGGGTCGCCGCTATTGGGCTCTTGGTCCCAATGAGCGAGCAGTATGATGGTGCCACAGTTGTCCATACCTCGGGTGCCAATCACGATCACAATGTAACGGAATGTCAAAGATGCAACAGGGCTCACAAAAAGGCCCTTGAAGTGGAGATCAATCGAATCTTGATGGACAATGTCGATTTACATGAATGGCTCCAAGAGGCCGAGTTCGACACCAGACTGGGCCACCAATTGGATCCAACCAACCAAACCGAGGTAATGAATTGTGTCAACAGATTAGAAGATGTCCTCACTTGGCTAGCTCACTTAGTTGAACGCCACCTCTTCTCCTCCAACCCAACCAACCCACAATAGAGCCCCCAAACGGACCCTCAACCCAACCCCCAACCGCAACCAAATCCTATAAACCCGTCCCCCAGCAACCAATTCCAACTGGGGGATATAGATGACCTGGAATCCCTTGGCCTCTTCAATCCCAACCCACCCGAGAAGTACCGTGGTGCTTGCAACTCCATAGTGGTCGACCGATGGATCCATGCAATGGAGGGTTACCTCTAGTTGCTCCGTGTCAACCATAACAATTGGACCTGCATTGCTAGTTCGTTCCTCCAAGATGAAGCCTCGACATGGTACATGGCAGAATAGAAGAAGCAGGCATGGGGCACTTGGAATCAATTCAAGGCGGCCCTCATCAACTACTTGGTCCCCCGCAATGAGGCCTTCCAAGCACAGGATGAGTGGCGAAACCTCTCTCAAGATAGATTCATCGCACCATACATCTCTCAATACAAAAAACTTATGCTTCGCATCTCTGATATGATAGAGATAGACCGCCTACATGGGTTCATCTACGGGTGCTCACCTTACTATTGAAAGGAGGTTGAGAAGCTAAACCTTAGTCATAGGAAGAAGCAGCAAGTGCCGAACGATTGAACGATGCTTGCTCGAATCGACAACCCAAACCCACTGACCAAAGGCAAGGAAGCAGGTGAGATACTAACATCCAGCTCAACCAAAAATAGATGCAATGAAGGAAGATCGAATACCCTCATAGCCAAGGCCAAAACTAGAGTACTATACAACATACCCTACCCACACCTGAAGAAAACCAAAGGAACGCACCCACCGGAAATGACCAAAGCCGAAGGGACCCAAGATCGGTGTGCTTATTTTATAGAGGAAGCCACCCTTCTCACCTTTGTCTTCGACAACCACAAGACACCTGGTCAACTCCACAAGAGGCCCTCCCCATGAAGAAGCATCCATGTCGGGACCAAGAATCACAGAGGTCAAAAGCAGTGAATCCAATGAGCCTGGATCACCACAATGCGCATCCTACAAAGGCAAGGCTAAATGCAATCCGATCGTGCTACCAATAGTTCATCAAATGTTCATCATGGGCAACAATTGAGGCCTTGACAGTCCCATGCTAGCCGATAGAGGAGTAACACACAACTATATGACCCCAGATTTTGCCCATCACCTTGGGCTCAAACTTAGAAAACATCTCTGAATGTCACTGGTTTTCACACAAGGCATAGTAGCCATGTTCTCCATGCCAAAGGCGTACCTGTCTATCTGGGATAATGGTTTAGGCACTTGGAATTCCTCGTTTTTGCTGATGGAATCCTTCAAAGCTATCAGTGGGCTCTTGTTCATGGACTAGCACATGATTACATACCTTGGAAAAGGGACATATAAACTTATTCTCGATCAAAATGGCCAATCCATCGTGGTTTATTGTCATCATGCCGAATCTGCCTGGGAGGAATCTTTCATCAAGAGGGTGCCCAAGCACAAGCAGGAACAAAGTTGTTCACACCAATGCCACCGGAATCAATCCAAGCAAGAATCGATGGCTCAAGTGTTGGTGCATGACAATCATCAATTGAAGGATTATGAAGGAATGCAGTCAAGGAGTTAAGAGGAGAATAAATTCAGAAGGTTGAAGGAAGGATATTTTTCAGGATTCCAAAGATGTGTACACATATGTACATTAGCTGACTTATACTTTTGTCTTGTCATACACTTGTACATATTCATCTATAAATATGTTGGAAAATGTCGGGCAAATAGAGCAGAAGAAGATTAGAGAATAGGGAGAGAGAAATTAGTGTCATTAGACACATTGAAAGTGAGTGAATCATCCATCCTCACTTGTATGTAAATTTTCTGAAGAAATAAAAAAACTTGCGCCTGATGTTTAGCAGTCTGCTCCTTCTGTGTTTAATCTTTTGAGAAATCCTTCTGCACGTGTCTAAGTCCATAGCTAATCTATCTATGGCTAGAATTTGAGAGGTTAATTGCAATCAGGCTGAGAGAATTTTGTTTAGGAACATTCATATGTGAAGATGTTCTGAGAGTCGACAAAACTAGCGCAGATTTCATGTTCAGAGAAATGAAGATTTCTCAGTGTGTGGTGTAAAGTTTTACACAAGTGAGGGCTTAAAACCTAAGTTGGAAGGTAAGCCATCTATGGCTAAAAGATCTTGATCAAACGGGTTCGACATTGTGAGAACCAGTGCTAAGAAGTTGCAGGTGTCAAAGTCGCCATTGCAGAGAAGCTCTTTCAGACATAGGTAAAGTGTTTCACACATTTCTCAGTATGTACTCAATCTTTTTGAGAGATTTAACTTGGCAAAGTTGCGCAACCTTAAGGCAAAATGTTGGACAAAGTTTTATCAAAAAATTTACAGAATTGATTAGTCAATGAGTGATTAATCTGCAGCAGACTTTTCTGAAGAAGCTGAATTTTTCAGAATAATCAATTTTCTGATAAATTGGTGAAAGTTCTCTAAGTTTGGTGGAGTCTAAGGTTAATCTTGATATAGAGGTGATCTAAATTCAAGGTTAACTTGTTCTTTTGGAGATTAACACTCTCCATCAGTGGTATCAGAGCAGGTTGTGTCAAAATTGAAGTGAAGGAGACTCCAACTACTGCAGAAATACAAATCTTTACATCTCGAAGGTGCAAAAGGTTAAAGTGTGAAGAAAGATTGAAGGAAGACATACAAAGAGTATCAAAAGGATCAGAAGGAGCAACATTCGAAGTAAAGGTACATTCATTATCTGTAAAGGTTAAAGTTTTGAGACTACAGGTGAAGCAAGGATGGGAGATAGTCTCCAAATTGAAAAGTTGGATAGAGAGAACTATCCAGCTTGGTCTATGAGGATGGAAGCTCATCTTATGAGCAAAGATTTGATAGCCTACATTACAGGTGAAGAAGAGAAGCCTAAATTCAGAGATCCTAGTGTTCCAACTAGGGAGGAGCTTGCAGATTTGAAGAATTGGATGAAGAAGGATGCTCAAGCAAGAAGTATCATCTACATGGCAGTCAATGACTATTTGCTTCCTCACATTAGAGGACTTGAAAGTGCATGTGACATTTGGAATGCTTTGGAAGAGCATTTCCAAAATACAACCAAATCAAGGAAAGCTTCACTATGGGCAGAGTTTACTACTTTTAAGAAGAAGGCCTCACAATCAATATCTGATTATGTGACAAAGATGAAGGACATTGCAGACTCTCTAGGTGCAGTGGATGAAGACATTGAAGAAGACAAATTGGTAAGACAAATACTCACAGGGCTAAGAGGAGATGAGAAGTGGAAGCCTTTCATTTTATCTACAGAACTTTCATTAGATCATTTTACTCCTGATTTGAATCAATTGTTAGGTCACATGCTAACTTTTGAGAATGATATCAAAGGAGATGTTGATAAGAGTGCAGGTCATGCAATGTACTCTAAAGACAAGAAGAAAGCTAACAAAGGAAAGCAACAATCAGGTGAAGAAGAAGGTACTTCAAACCAAGCAAACTTCATAAGAGGAAGAGGAAATGGCAGAAGTAGAGGAAGAGGCAGAAACAACAAAGAGAATGCAAGAGCTTGTTGGATATGTGGTAAGACCAATCATCTATCTCATGATTGTTGGCATAATAATCAAAACAATGGTAATTATCAGAACTTTAATCAAAGAGCAAGAGGTGGTAGATTTCAGAGAGGAAACTTCAGAAGTAGAGGTGGTAGGAATTCTTTTGGAAGAGGTGGTGGAAGAAACTTCCAAAGTCAATCCTATAATAACACCTACTACAACTATGCATCAGATCAAAAGGAGGACTCGACTCTCATTATGAATACATGTGAAACTTCACATGAGGACATGAGAGTGTTTTATATTGATTCAGGATGTAGTAATCATTTGAGTGGAAATATTGCTTTGATGACTGATCTAGATCATAATGCAATTAATCATACAGTTCAGACAGGTGATAATACAAAGCATAAGGTAAAGTCAATTGGTTCAGTCAAAGCTAAGGATGGGAGCACTCTTCTGAGTAAGGTTCTTTATGTTCCCACAATCCCAAAGAATTTGATCAGTGTAGGTCAAATTGTGGAAAAAGGATATGAGGTAAGGTTTACCAATGATGGAGTTTATGTGGAAGACCCTAGTCAAGGGTATAAACAAATTATTGCAGGAAAGAAAGAAGGAAGGCTTTTCACATTGAAGGTACAAGGAAATGTTGGACATGCTATGTTCACATATGGAGAGCAAAAGGTGTCAGAATTGGATCTTTGGCACAAAAGACTTGGACACTTTAATGAAAGAGGTATTAAAGAAATGATTAACAATGATTCAGTGCTTGGATTGCCTAACATTGCAGGTCAACACATGACATACAGATGTGAGGCATGTCAATTAGGTAAGGCTCATAAGCAATCCTATTCCAAGCATGGATTTATGTATTCAGAAAGACTTGAATTGGTGCATACAGATGTGTGGGGTCCTTCAAAGGACTTTAGTATAAATGGTTCAAGATATTATGTCATATATGTTGATGATGCTACCAGGTGGATCACAATTTATGTGATTAAAGAAAAGTCAGAAGTGTTTAATACATTTAAACACTATCATGCATATGCAGAAAGGATTACAGGT
Source organism: Ceratopteris richardii (assembly GCA_020310875.1). Taxonomy (NCBI): domain Eukaryota; kingdom Viridiplantae; phylum Streptophyta; class Polypodiopsida; order Polypodiales; family Pteridaceae; genus Ceratopteris; species Ceratopteris richardii. Next base: position 134,474,020 of record CM035422.1, on the reverse strand, counting down.
CAAAAATTGAAGAGACTAAGGTCAGATGGAGGGGGAGAGTATTTTTCAAATGAGTTCAATGATTATTTGTGGAATGCAGGTATAAAGAGAGAAGTTACTTGCAGGTATTCTCCTCAACAAAATGGGGTAGCAGAAAGAAGAAATAGGACTCTTGTTGAGTTTGCAAGGTCCATGATGAAAGAGAAGAATTGTCCAAATTATTTGTGGGCAGAGGCTGTAAATACAGCTACATACTTGGTCAATAGATTGCCTTGTAAAGCTTTGCAGGGCATGACACCATATGAAGCTTGGTGGGGTAAGAAACCTACCTTAGATCATTGCAGAATATTTGGATGCTTGGCATATGCATATGTGCCATCTCAATTGAGGCATAAGTTGGAGCCTAAGGCAGAAAAGTATGTATTTATTGGTTATGATGATAAGCAAATGGGATACAGGTTGTGGAGTCCATCCACAAAGCAGTTCCTTGTATCCAAGGATGTTACATTTGATGAGCAAGGTACTTGGTATGCAGGTAAATATAATTTACATGCAGATGATGAAGAAGTAGTGGATCAAAGAAAAGGTAAAGCAAAGATTCAATTACTTGATGAAAGTGAGAACAATGAAGTGCAGGTTGAAGTTGAAGAGAGGCCAAGGTTTGATCCAGAATGTGATGAACCAGAAACTTCAAGAAGTGCAGAAGTTAGGAGGTCATCTAGGCACAAATGGCAACCTACAAGGTATAGCTATGACACTTCATTCTTAACTACTAAAGATTATGCTTATTTGGTAAAAGCAGATGAAGACCCTTCTACATATGAAGAGGCCAAAGGGAAGAAGAATTGGGAAGATGCTATGCAAGAGGAGTATGATGCATTGATAGAGAATCAAACATGGGATTTGGTTCCTAAACCTAATAGTCAGAAGATCATTGGATGTAAGTGGGTTTACAAAACAAAGAGATTTGCAGATGGAAGTGTGTCTAGGTACAAAGCTAGACTTGTTGTGAAAGGGTATGCACAGACATATGGAGTGGACTATGATGAGACTTATAGTCCTGTGGCAAAGATGACAACCATCAGGACACTCATAGCAATTGCTGCTTGCAAAGGTTGGAAGTTATCTCAATTAGATGTAAAAAATGCTTTCTTGAATGGTTACATTTCAGATGAAGTCTACATGGAGCAACCAGATGGGTTCAAAGATCAAGTGAGTCCAAATTATGTGTGTAAGCTCAAGAGAGCTTTGTATGGGTTGAAGCAGGCCCCAAGGGCTTGGAATTATAGGCTTGTAAAATTCTTGAATGATCTTGGATTTCAAGCATCAAAGGCAGATAGTAGCTTGCTAGTCAAAGCAAGTGAATATGGGTTCATTTATGTGTGTATTTATGTTGATGACATAATACTTACAGGAACAGATGATAAGGGAATACAAATAATCAAGAAGCAGATGGAGAAAGAGTTTAAAATCAGTGATTTGGGGAACCTATCATTCTTCTTGGGAATGGAGATTTCTTATACTCAACATGGAGTATATGTGACCCAAGAAAGGTATCTTAAAAATTTGCTAACCAAATTTAAAATGGAAGATTGCAGGGTTGCACCTACACCTTTGGAAGTGAACCATAAATAAACTAGGTTTGGAGGAGAAGAGTTCAAAGATATGAAACTCTATCAAAGTTTGGTTGGTAGCTTGATCTATGCTACATTGACAAGGCTTGATTTATCATATGCAGTTGGTGTGCTTTCACAATTTATGCATTGTCCTAGAAAGGAACATTGGATTGCAGGACAAAGAGTACTTAGGTACATCAAGGGTACACTCAGAGAAGGGTTGTACTATGGATTTACTTCTGATACAAGAGTGAAGATATATAGTGATGCAGATTGGGCAGGTAATGTGGATGATAGAAGATCAACACATGGATACTTGTGCTATGTAGGAGACAAATTGATTTCATGGTGTTCCAAGAAGCAACATACAGTTGCTTTGTCATCTACAGAAGCAGAATATAAAGAACGAAGCATATTGAAATACAGTATCATTTTCTGAGAGAGAAGGTCATTGAGAAGGAGATTGAAGTCATACACACTCCCACAAAAGATCAAGTTGCAGATATGATGACAAAAAGTCTGGATGGACCAAAACTACAAAGATTCAAGGATATGGCTGGAGTAAAGAAGATAGAGAAGAACCTCAATTAATGATTGAGGGGGAGCTGTTGGTGCATGACAATCATCAATTGAAGGATTATGAAGGAATGCAGTCAAGGAGTTAAGAGGAGAATAAATTCAGAAGGTTGAAGGAAGGATATTTTTCAGGATTCCAAAGATGTGTACACATATGTACATTAGCTGACTTATACTTTTGTCTTGTCATACACTTGTACATATTCATCTATAAATATGTTGGAAAATGTCGGGCAAATAGAGCAGAAGAAGATTAGAGAATAGGGAGAGAGAAATTAGTGTCATTAGACACATTGAAAGTGAGTGAATCATCCATCCTCACTTGTATGTAAATTTTCTGAAGAAATCGAAAAACTTGCGCCCGATGTTTAGCAGTCTGCTCCTTCTGTGTTTAATCTTTTGAGAAATCCTTCTGCACGTGTCTAAGTCCATAGCTAATCTATCTATGGCTAGAATTTGAGAGGTTAATTGCAATCAGGCTGAGAGAATTTTGTTTAGGAACATTCATATGTGAAGATGTTCTGAGAGTCGACAAAACTGGCGCAGATTTCATGTTCAGAGAAATGAAGATTTCTCAGTGTGTGGTGTAAAGTTTTACACAAGTGAGGGCTTAAAATCTAAGTTGGAAGGTAAGCCATCTATGGCTAAAAGATCTTGATCAAACGGGTTCGACATTGTGAGAACCAGTGCTAAGAAGTTGCAGGTGTCAAAGTCGCCATTGCAGAGAAGCTCTTTCAGACATAGGTAAAGTGTTTCACACATTTCTCAGTATGTACTCAATCTTTTTGAGAGATTTAACTTGGCAAAGTTGCGCAACCTTAAGGCGAAGTGTTGGACAAAGTTTTATCAAAAACTTTACAGAATTGATTAGTCAATGAGTGATTAATCTGCAGCAGACTTTTCTGAAGAAGCTGAATTTTTCAGAATAATCAATTTTCTGATAAATTGGTGAAAGTTCTCTAAGTTTGGTGGAGTCTAAGGTTAATCTTGATATAGAGGTGATCTAAATTCAAGGTTAACTTGTTCTTTTGGAGATTAACACTCTCCATCATCAAGCACATGCCTCCTCATCCCACCATGCCCCCAACACTCTCTCACACAAGCAGTTTAGTGAAGTAGTTTACCAAGGTGGGATCGAACAACTATGCCTCTTGCACCCAATCAAAATGGAAACAAAACTGACCCCAATTGACGTATCCAAAATTGACCACCCAAGATTCATGTTTCTCCTGGAGGAATATGCAGACGTGCTTACAGATATGCTTCCACAGAGACTCCCACTGACACGCAAGGTGCAACATCCGATCGACACCCTTTTGGATCAACCGACCCCTTCATGGGCCCCTTACAAGATGAATGAGACCAACTTGAAGGAGCTTAAGTGCCAACTACATGAATTAGAAGAGCAAGGCTACATTCGATCAAGCAACTCACTGTATGGAGCATCGGTCCTCTTTGTGAAGAAGAGGAATGGCTCATTATGCCTATGTATTGACTATCGGGCCCTCACCAAGATCACCATTAAAAGTAAGTATCCAATGCCAGTAATGGAGGAACTTCTAGATTGCCTCGTCAGGGCGGGATACTTCACACACATAGATCTCCATTCTAGATACCATCAAATCAGGGTGGCTCAGGAGCACATCGAGAAGATTGCCTTCCATACATGTTATGGAAGCTACGAGTGGCTCGTCATTGCGTTCATGCTCACAAGGGCCCCTACCACATTCTGCCCGGAGATGAATGATGGCTTCTGGGATATGCTAGATCTATTTCTCATCATATACATTGATGACCTATTGATTTATATTCATACATTAGAAGAGCACTACAAACATGTGAGGGCTATTCTCCAACACCTCTGTGAATGCCGCCTCTATGCTAAACAAGCAAGCACGAGTTTGCCATGAAGAAGGTCGAGTTTTTGGGCTTCAACATCTCAGAGCTTGGGCTTCATATCGATCCTGGAAGCAGTGCTAAAGTGGGCCCCCCAACGATGGTCAAAGGGGTTCGAGAGTTCATCAGATTCTTCCAATTTCCATGCCGCTTCATTTGGGATTTTAGCAAATGTAGCCCCACTCTTGGATTTGATGAAAGAGAAATAGGACTTCAAATAGGGCCAACCCAAAGAAGATGCCTTTGAAGCACTTAAGGTCTCGATGTGCAATGCCCCTCTCCTCAAACTTCCCGAATTCGATAAACCCTTCGAAATTCATGCCAATGCATCTGACACGGTGGTCGAAGGGGTCTTGATGCAAGACGGGCAACCGGTTGCCTATGAGTCTCACAAGTTTACTGAAGTGGAGCTCAAGTGGAGCACACATGAGAAGGAAATGCTTGCGGTCATCCATTGCCTACACAAATGGCAACACTACGTCCATGACAAACACATCAAGGTTTTCACAACCAACATCTCACTCAATCACTTTGCATCCCAACCGAAGCTAAGTCCAAAGCAAGCTAGATAATAGGATTTCCTCATAGAGTTTGACATCAAGATCATTCATAAGCCAAGGAAATAGAACATCATGCCAGTCGCACTAAGTAGAAGACCCAAAATTCAAGCGTTTTCCATGATTTCATCCGACCTAAAGGGATGGATCAAGCAAGCTCAAGAACATGAGAGCCGGGTGTAGGAGCTCATGCAAGAGGTTCACACCACCTCGCACTTGGGCAGGTATTCCATAGAAGAAGGCACACTCTACTAGAAAGGTCGAATCTATGTCCCAAATGACTTTGAGCTACTCAAGGAGTTGCTCTAGGAAGTGCATGATTGTAAAGTGGTAGGACATGGAGGCCAGAATCACAACTACAAGCTACTACACAGACACTTCTATTGGCCAGGTATGAAGGCTCAAGTTCAAGAGTATGTGGAGACATGTCTTACATGCCAACTTGTCAATCAAGATAGAAACAAACCGGCGGGCCTCTTACAACCTTTGCCCATACCAAACAGGCCATGGGACATGATTAGTATGGACTTCATAACCAAGCTGGCACCATCCCAGGGTACCCAATTTTATTTGTTGTTGTCGACTACTTCACCAAATAGGCCCATTTCGTTCCGGCTAAGTCTCCCTTGAATGCAAAAGCAGTGGCCCAACTGTTCTTTGCACAACATTGTCAAGTATCACGGCTTGCCCCTCGCTATCATTTCAAATCGAGATGGTTGCTTGAGTCGGTTATGGACCAAACTCTTTCGCTTACTCGGCACACAACTCAGATTTTCTAGTGCATATCACCCACAAACTGACGGGCAAACTGAGCAGGTCAACCAAACAATTGAAGACTACATTTGCAACTATGTGCAAACAGACCAACGACATTGTGGGCTAAACACTTAGACATCTTGGAGTTTCATTACAATGCCTCGGTCCATTCGAGTACAAAAATAGCTTGCAACCAAAAAAGATGTCATCACCACGCTCACCCTCACACAAGACTCCATTTTGGCCACCAACGACCTCGATTGCGGACCATTCCTCGATCAATGGAAGATAAAGTTGGAGCAGGCTAAGTCAACCTTACAGAAAAGCAAGGACTGTATGGCAAGGTATGCGAATTAGAAACGAAGACCGGGTGAAGTTTTTGAAGTCGAAGACTTAGTCCTCTTGAGCGCGAAAAACATCACACTTCCCCAAAAAATCACACAGAAGTTCAATCATCAATACTACAGCCCGTACAAGGTAGAGAAGCGGATCAACAAAGTCACATACAACTTGGAGTTGCCCGACAACACCCAATTCCATAATGCATTTCATGTGAGCTTGCTGAAACAATTCAAACTCAATACCAAGTATGGACGCGACGTCCCTATGCTTCAAGATGATGAGAACGAGTTCGAACCAGAAGCCATCTTACATGACCGCCACACATGGGAAGGGTCACAATTCCTCATCAAGTGAAAAGGTCGTCCCTTAGTTGATGCCGACTGGATCCCATCCAACACCTTTGGTCCAGACCATCCTCTTGTCCGAAAATATTACCAAGCCTATTAGGCCTACCATGGCCCCTTAACCCATTCTAATGTTCCAAACATTTTGTAACAGAACAAGTTTTGTAAACTTTAACCCGCTTGTTGAGGGCAACAAGCTCTCCAAGATGGGGGAGGATGTGACAAACCCTGTTTTTCTATCCAAGGCTTTTCAGTGCTTGAGGGTATGCCCCATGGCGCCTAATTTTGCGCAACTATAAGGGGTAGTCAAGCTACCCCTCTGCCAAGCTTTCATTGCCGTCCCTTGTAAAGTGGTTTACAAACATAATATAAAACATGTTCTTTTGGCAATCACCTTGGCATCTCGTGTATAGTTTCATGCATGCTTGGGTTGAATGTCTGAGGAGGGGGGTAGGGGTGGTAGGGGGGAAGGGGGGCGGGAAAGAGAGAGAGGGAAGAGAGATATTAGAGAGAGGAGGGAGAGACTAGAGAGAGGATAGAGAGATATTAGAGAGAAAGTAGAGAGAGGTAGAGAGAGAAGATAAAGGAGAGGATATCGAGAAGTAGAGAGAGGTAGAGAGAGAAAAGTTTTTTAAAATAAAAATAGCACGAGTGAGAGGAAGAAAAAGAAGGAGGTGGTGCAGACCCATGGGGAACAAAGGAGATGGCAAACTGGTGGTCTTGCGGAATCGGAGGACCTGAGGACGTGCATAGGAATTAGTGGAGAGAGGAAGATGTCGGCCTACGGGCTGTAGAGGGCCGTGGATGGGGGTATGATGTACGACACTGGGGGATGTTGATGGGGAGCTGGGGGGTTGTGGAGCTTCTAAGGAGCTGCGAAGCCTGTGGGATGGCAAGCGGGGGTGCAATGTGTTGAGAGAGAGAGAGAGAGAGTAGTTGTGGTGCACGGGATAGAGGAGATGCGGGTAGGGTTTTTGCACGTTGGCAGAGAGAGAGAGAGAGGGGGAAGAAAAGCACCTTGGTTGTGGACTGCACACTGAAGATTTCTCTCCTCGGTTGTGAACTGTATGCTAAAGACTTGCGGGGTGGCAGAGAAGTGGACCGGTGCATGGAGGACCTGCGGACGCACAACACGAGAGAGATGTTCTGCAGGCTTCGGCTGATAGAGGTAGCACATGGAGTCCCTTTTGGGTGATCGGATTTCGCTTTTCAGGTGACCCAAAAAGTGCATCGAGTGTACATGATACTCCGGTGACTAGATTTTTGGTGACCTTATCAAACATCTGGTCACTGAATTATAGCGCACATGATAGTAGAGCCACCGGATCTCAAGTGGTTTTATTGAATTTTTATTCATCAACATTATATGCATATAAATAAAAAAAAAAAAAAAAAAAAATAAACTACAAATAAATAAACATACGTAATGCTTTTTTTTTTTGGCACAAGTCTTAGGAGAAGACAAAAAGCTTGACGTTGAACCTCTATATTTTAATATAAATTCTTTACTTTAATTATGTTCACTCTCTAAACTTTAGAGATTAAAAAAAGACAAAAAGCTTGACGTTGAACTTCTATATTTAATATAAATTCTTTACTTTAATTATGTCCACTCTCTAAACTTTAGAGATTAAAACAATAAAATATTATCTGCCTGATTTTGGGTGACCCGAACGGACTAGTGCTCAAGGACACCTCCGTTGGCTTCACCAGATTTTGGTCACCTAAAAAGTGCAAAAATGACCCGAAGTACGGTGTTTCCTCTCCATGTGCGAGGGGTATGAGTGTTGATGTAGAGCTGCGAGGATATCATTGGTGGTTGGCCACGGGGGAGGAATGGCGGGGTGGGGGGGAAGAGAGAGAGAGAGAGAGAGAGAGAGAGAGAGAGAGAGAGAGAGAGAGAGAGAGAGAGAGAGAGAGAGAGAGAGAGAGAGAGAGAGAGAGAGAGAGAGAGAGAGAGAGAGAGAGAGAGGGAGGGAGGGAGGGAGGGAGGGAGGGAGGGAGGGAGGGAGGGAGGGAGGGAGGGAGGGAGGGAGGGAGGGAGGGAGGGAGGGAGAGAGAGAGAGAGAGAGAGAGAGAGAGAGAGAGAGAGAGAGAGAGAGAGAGAGAGAGAGAGAGAGAGAGAGAGAGAGAGAGAGAGAGAGAGAGAGAGAGAGAGAGAGAGAGAGAGAGAGAGAGAGAGAGAGAGAGAGAGAGAGAGAGAGAGAGAGAGAGAGAGAGAGAGAGAGAGAGAGAGAGAGAGAGAGAGAGAGAGAGAGAGAGAGAGAGAGAGAGAGAGAGAGAGAGAGAGAGAGAGAGGAGAGCGGGGCACTGACGGGGCAGGGGGCGGGCGTGTGGGATGGAGGGGCGGGGTGAGGTGGGGCTGCGGTGTGGGACTCTCTGGGGAGGGTGGTGGCAGGGGAAGAGAGGGAGAGGGAGGGAGAGAGAGAGAGAGAGAGAGAGAGAGAGAGAGAGAGAGAGAGAGAGAGAGAGAGAGAGAGAGAGAGAGAGAGAGAGAGAGAGAGAGAGAGAGAGAGAGAGAGAGAGAGAGAGAGAGAGAGAGAGAGAGAGAGAGAGAGAGAGAGAGAGAGAGAGAGAGAGAGAGAGAGAGAGAGAGAGAGAGAGAGAGAGAGAGAGAGGAGAGAGGAAGAGAGAGAGAAAAAGAGAGAGAGAGAAAGAGAGATGGAGAGAGCATGATGGGGAAGAGAGAGAGTGGGAGAGAGAGAGCGGAGAGAGAGAGAAAGGGAGAGAGAGGGAGAGAGAGAGAGAAAAGAGAGGGGGTTATAGTGAAATGGGTGGCAAGTCCGTCAGGTCAGGAAGCAATGGAGCATAAGGGATCGAAGCGGATGAATGAAACAGCACCGCAACACTATGGATTAACTAACCAAGATCTACAGACAGACAACATGTAAAAGCTTGGGCCAAATAATGTCGCAGCAACTATCTCCCGTAGGGAAATATTATTGAGGCGGGGTATATGCGGTGCTACAGACCCCCACATCAAATCTTTGCACCTTCCCGGTGCAATTCTTCCCTTATTTTCAATAAGATCTAAGAAAACTGCAATTACTGAATGAAAATGAGGTATGTACATCCAATTGAATTTATCCTTAATTCAGGTAGTTCTTTACCGTGGAGATGTTGACCAGGGGAATCCTTTTACCCTACAAATCCTCCAGATGCACTGCGCCATGTGGTAATATCTTGATCACCCTATATGGTCCTATCCATTTGGGTGCCAATTTGGTTGAAATTGCTGGAACTTGATGCACTAAAACCATGGATCCTACCTGAACTTTATTGGACCTCAGATACGTGTCATGCAGTCTCTTGCGCTCTTCTTGTGTTACCTGAAGTTTTTTCATTGCCCCTTCTCTGTATTCTTCTAATGCCACCAATCTCTCAATGGGAGGTTCAATTCCAATGGGTTCGATTCCTATTTCCTTTCTGATAATGAACTCAAATGGGGCCAACGCCTCTTTTCCATATACTAAGCGAAATGGACTCTCACCAGTGGTTCCCCTTCTTGTAGTTCTAAAAGCCCAAATTGCACCGATCAATGCTTGCGGCCAAAAGCTTTGATGATCAAAAGATAATTTGCACAACAAGCCAATCAAAATCTTATTGGAGCTCTCTGCTTGGCCATTTGCCCTTGGGTAGTAGGCACATGACTTTTTATGGAAAACCTTGTACCTGTCAAATATAAATTGGAGCAATTGATTTACAAAATGTGTGCCTCTATCACTAGTGATTTCCAGTGGGCAACCAAATCTTGAGAAAATATGTTTATACAAGAACTTAGCTACTGTTAACGCCGTGCAGTCCTCAGTAGCTTTAGCCTCTATCCATTTAGTTGCATAACATGTCGCCATCAAGATATACTTCTTACCCCCAAGTTGACTAGTTGGACTTATTGGTCCTATGAAATCAAGACCCCAGCGTTCAAATGGGAGCCATCCTATAGATATGACTAATGGTTGAAATTCAATCTGGTTGGCGTAGGAGCACACCTCTGGCAGATGTGGCATTCTTTAGCAAACTTGATCGCATCCTTGTAAATATGAGGCCACCATAGACCCTTGTGGATGATTCTGTGAGCCAATTCTTCCCCCTTTAGATGTCCTTCACTGTGTGCAGCTTCTAGCAAAAGATTTACCTCCTCTGGATAAACACACTAAATATCATCTTGACAATATTTATATAAATTCCTGTTTATAAGTGAATATGCTTTGGCTTTCAGGAGCAATCTTCTTTTTTCTATAGGCGTCAAGTGTTCTAGGAGTTTCCTAGTAGTCAGAACATGGAGAATTCCATCATACCAATCAGTCCGAATTGCTACTAGGAAGAGACTGCTATCCACCAGTTCATCATTAATAGCTGTTGCTTTTTCGCTCATTGCAGTCCTCGACACTTGATCTGCCATGTAGTGCTCTTTTCCTGGCTTAATATGGATATCAAAATTAAATTCTTGAAACAGTAGTAACCATCTCCAAATCCTTCCAGCTACTTTAGGCTTGTTTATCAAGTACTTCAAGAGCTGATGGTCAGATATAACTATAAAATGTACACCAAGAAGGTAATGCCGAAACTTTTGAAGAGAAAAAATAATAGCCAACCCTTCCCTTTCTGTTGTACTGTAATTCCTTTCTGCTTGGTTGAGTAGTCTACTGGCATAGGAGATAGGTCTGTCAACCTTGTGTGATGATGGTTGAGCTAGAACTGCACCAACATCATGAAGAATAGCATCTGTGTGCACATGAAATTCCAATGACCAGTTAGGAACACTTAAAAGTGGAGCAGTGCATAGCCTCAAATTTAGTTCACAAAATGCTTTCTCAGCTTCAGCACTCCATGAGAAAGGGACCTTTTTACTGGTAAGCCTTGAAAAAGGCTTAGCTATTTCTGAATACATCCGAATGAATCTTCTGTGATATCCTGCATGGCCCAAGAAACTTTGTACTTCCTTTGGGCTTTGTTGAATTGGCATGGAAAGAATAGCTATAACCTTTGCAAGGTCAACGGTTATCCCTTCAGCAGGTACTATGTGACCAAGAAGAGTACCCTTGGTGACCAAAAAGTGACATTTATCAGGATTCAATTTCAAACATGTTTTGAGACATTGCTCAAAAATTTCTTTTAGATTTTCTAAATGATCATGGAAATCTTGAACTGCTGCTCTTCTATCTGTACCTGAAAATACTGAAAAGTTATCCATGAAAATGTGGAGAAAGGTTGTTAACCACTTGCCCAATATCAGATACATTGTTCTATTAAATGAAGCTGGTGCATTCTTCAAACCAAAAGCCATGCGGGTATAGACATAAGTGCCCCAGGGAGTAACAAAGGCTATTTTGTCCCTATCATCAGGATGGATCACTATCTAATTGTAGCCACTAAAACCATCCAAGAAGCTATACAAAGTGTGACCAGCTACTTCCTCGAGTACTTGCTCTGTGAAGGGCTGAGGAAATCCATCTTGAACAGTCACTTTATTCAAAGCACAAAAATCAACACAGACTCTTATTTTTCCACTGCTTTTCTTGGGCACAATAACCATAGAAGAAAGCCACCTGGAATGTTCTACTGGAACAATTATACCTGCTTCTTCAAGTTTTGTAATTTCCACTGTTACCGCCTCTGCGTACTTCGGATTGAGTCGATATGGCCTACTTCTTGCAGGCACGGCTCCCTCAACTAAGGGTATTCGATGTAACCCAAGCTCCTCTGGTATCCCTGTTAGATCTTTATAGGACCATGCGAAGACACTATTGTAAACAAAAAGCAAAGACGTTACCTTCTGTAGTAAAGGAGGATAATGCCACAACCAAGAGGCCAAGTGGACTATTTGAGGGTTCTCTTCATCCCCTAAATTTACTTCTTGAACCAATGCTTCAGGACTAGTCTTGTTTGAGAAATCATCTCCACTATATGCAGGAGTGGACTTTAGCTTATATTCCGCAACATGTTCTTTTATCCATCCTTGAGGTATATCTGAAAAGGGGAGATCTTCTCTGCCTTCGGGCCCATAACCTTCCTGTTCTGAAATCTCTATGGTTGTTGCCCTTTCAACATTAGTGATCTCCTGCAAGCCCTCATTCTTCAACTCTTTGTGAATCTCATGGCCTTTTCCTACAACTTCTTCATCTGCAACTTCTTCCTCTATTTCATTCATTTCCACCGTGCAACACTCCGCACTTTCCATCATCCAATTCAATAATGTATCCTCTTCCTGGGGTAGAGAGGGCATTACCTGAGTGTCCACAGTATATCCAGTAGTTTTCCCTGAGTCAAATCCCTCTTCCAAGTGTAGTTGCAATTGGCTATTGGTGCTAGTTGAAATCCATAGTTTGTTTTTCCCCCAATCTTGCAAAGCTTTTGCTTTCCTCAGCCAAGGTCTCCCCACGAGTAAAGGGTAAGAAGTCTCCTGTGGAAGTGCAATAACAACAAAATCTAGAACAAAGTGGCAACCCTGTACTATCATCAGTACCTTTTCAATAATGCCAAGAGGCGCAACCCGATGTTGATATGCTAGTGTAACTGTGAATGGTGCCATCTTGGTGGGGTTCAAATTCAATTTCTTCATGGTGAAATCCGGCATTAAATTGATACCAGAGCCTCCATCTATGATTACACCTGTGAGAGCTTCATCCTTTATACAAACAGATAATCTTGAGCTTTGGTAGTCTACCAAAGGTGCAGGGGGAAAATCAACCATGAAACCATCTATACTGGGTGATTGGACCAAGTGAGTAGAGTGTATAATCTTCAATAAGTCACTTCTTATTTTTGAATCCATCCTTATAAGTTCGTATAGACTAATCTTATGATGAATACCTTTCAAGATCTGTTCAATGTTTACCTCATGAGTGTCTTCTTGCAGAGTTGTTGGTTGGTCCCTTAGAGAAGTAGCCATCCTTTCATAAGCTCCTTCAATTTCTGCTTGGCCCTTCCACACAGACTTCTTTTCCTCCTCTTTATCCTGGAATCCTTGTTTTTCCTCTCTATGGATTGCTGCTGCTTGTCTAGCTCTAGTCATCATGGGCATTGCAGAGGATGAAACGGCATAAGATTGTGTGGTCATACCTTCTTCTTGTGGAGAGACTGCAATCATGTGAATTGGAGCCGGACGGCTTCCTGGGCAGTCCTTGGTATAGTGATCCTTGGCCTCTGGACAATGTTGACAAGGAGGTGCATCTTCTGGAAGGGAACACCTATTTTGCATGTGGCCATACTCACCACAAGGATAGCACATCAAAGGTCTATTATATCTAGGCTTCATAGGCCGATTCTCCTCTCTATTAGGTGTATTTGAAGTACTAGCATAATATGAATCCAAAGTTTGAGGGTTACCTCTTTGCTGTGTACCCTTGAGGTAGTAGCAATCTCTAGCTTCATGACCATCCTTTCCACAAAATTGAGAGCTTACCTTGTTAGGGCAATTAGTATTGGAATGTCCATTGTTGTTACAGATTGTACACCAAATCTGCCTTCTTGTATCCTGAGTGGTCCGCAAATCTTCTAGCTCACGGCGAAGTTGGGCTACTTCGTCATCAGTGCGACGCAGTGGTGGAAAGACCTTCTCTTCTTGTTGATTTTGTTGCATTTTCAATGCCTCCAGTTCCTTCCTCAGTTGCCCAATAGGATCCAGTTCTGCAACATAATTCGATTGTGTATCCCCTTCAAAATGTTGCCTAGCTTCTTCAATGCGTGATGCTGCTGCAACAAAATCATTGAGGGTTGCATCCAATCTAAGAGACTCACGTAACTTCTGCTGAGATGACCTAGGTAGAGCTTTTTCTATCCATTTTTTAACCAAGAAGTCACCTGGAGCATGTGGCAAGCGTGCAACAAGTGCTTTTGTTCTAGTGTGAAGTTCATGAAAGGATTCACCCGATCTTAGCTTTAGATTCTCTAGCTGATCTAGAGCTCTTTCTGAGGAATCACTAGGTCGAAAATGTCTCTGAGAATGCCGTCTTCAGAGCCTCCCATGTAGCAAAATGGCCATCTGCATATTGACTATACCATTTATCTGCAAGACCCTCCAATGTGGATGGGAAGAGTGTCAGCATTGCATCCTCTCTATTCTGCAGACCTCCTCCACAGCATAAGGAGATGAATCTCCTCACATGATCACCAACATCCTCATAAGCTTGTCCCTTGAAGGTAGGGAATTTGATGTTTAGTCTAGAGAGGAAATGAGAGAGATCCTCCATTTGTACTCGTGTTTCTTCTGACGTATCTAAGGAGAAGTCTAAGGTTCTCCTATGCTTCTCTTTTGACAATGGTGTCGCACCCAAATCAATAGATAAATTCAAGGAGGGTAGAGGGGAGGTAGGCTCACTAGTCGAAGTTATAGTTAACTTGTTAAGGCTCCTCCGTACACGAAGAGGCTCCTTATCTGCTCGCGTATGGGTCATGTACCTACTTGCAAACGTCCTCAGGGCTTCTCACAGAAATGCAAGTGTCCCACCAGGCGTGCCAAACTGTAGAGGGGGTACTGGGGTATCTACTTTTAACAGGAACAAGCAGCAAGCACTCCAGTACATCCACTACTCAAGGGGGGTTCTCTTTAGGGAAGTGTACCCTTTAACAATTTTGTGAGCAGGCAGGTGTCAATGATTGCACAGAGTTGTGAATGCTCAAGAAAATATTAATGACAAAATGACCATAAAGAAGACCATCCACTCCTTAGTTCGAATAAGATGATTACAAGATAGGTCAAAGTGATGCTCAAAAGTTCATGCTCAGGGCTAACATGCCACTCCAGGACTAACAACATCAATACAACGGGTTCTTTTAATCATCACAAGGGACGGATTATATGCAGACCAGTACTGATCAATACAAATGGTGGAGAATTGCTCTAAGGAACAGAGCATAAAACTAACACTGACTCACACAAAATGACAACCAAGCCACTCTCTTCACACTATAGTGCTATTAGCCCTCCACTGGGAAGCCCACACTCTATATTCACACCACAGAGTGACTTCCTACAGTAGGCTTGAAGTCACAACGTGCCAAGAGAGGACCTCTGTACGCACGTATGCAAATGTGTCTATATGAATTGTACCCCAAATGAACACAAATCCATTGCTTTTATAGGCTCCAATAGGCCAAAAGGGCCTTGCCGATTGCTCACGTCCACTGATCATGCGCCAGTTGATTACCCAAGATTGGAGGGGTAGGTCAGGAAATTGAATTGGGTCCTCACAAATAGGTAGTCGTCAGGAATGGTTGGTGGCAACAACCTTTTCTCCACTTCCTCCTTTACTAGTT